>JBBMFX010373463.1:0-18194 GCA_037832545.1 Rhabdalestes septentrionalis
AACACAAACAGTGCATCAGCAGAGCATCAGCAGTTTCTAAGAAAAAAGACTAGGAGTGAATGACATAAACTCAATTTTAAGCCAGTCTTCTACTAAGCTTCACGTCCAGGCAGAACACAACACACACACACTGCCACCCTCCAGAATGAAAACAGTGTAGTCCTAACAATGTGCACCCGAAAGATATTAGGGGAGGAGCCCTACAAAACACCTACAAAAATACTGAAATCTCCTAGGGGTCGGAAAGAAAGGAGAGAGAGAAAGAGAGAGAGACAGAGAGAAACAGAGAGAGAGAAACAGAGAGAGAAAGAAAGAGTGAGAAAAAGACAGAATGAGTTCAGGTATGTGGTTTTGTTTATGCTTCTATATTTTTGCATTCCTCTTATGTTAAAGTAAAGTAATGTTTTCCAACAGAGATCTGAATTTGTCTCTTGGGGTGTGCATTTGGTTTCCCAGCCAGTCTGCACCGGCTCGTTCCCCAGACTGGCCTGAAGGTACACAGGCCCAAATCCATGTGTGACTGATTCAGGAGATATGATGGAACCCTGGAACCATCCAAATCACCTCGATCACAAAACTCAGTCTGGGGCAGCATGATGAAATAAGCACATATGAAATGTGTGCCCAGCTTTGTAAAGAGCTAAAATGGACAGGAACTCTCTACAGACAGCTCTAACCCTTACCTGATAGCAGCGATGCCGCTATAAAAACAGACAGTTGCATAAACATGTCTTGGGAAAGGAAATGAGAAAGAAACAACTTTTCCCCAGCTTAAGCAAAAAGACTTGCGCAAAATATGAAAGTTCAAAACCATCAGATGATTTAATTCAGTGAGGCCAATGATAATCAGTGCAGAAGTCTGTGCAGCTAAGCTGAAGCGTCTTAGTAGCGCTAATGTGATTTTGAGAGAGCTTAGGGAGACAGAATTGTACACAGGGCATTTAGGTTAGTGCGCTATGCACTCACCATGCACTCAGTTTCTGAAACAGTGATTGAATTCAATCAAATCCACCCAAGTTTAGCCAACATTCGATGATTATGTAATTCATGGATCTAATGCAAAGGTTCTCCAGCCTTTTTTAAACGTACTACTGCTAGTACATTAGTAGAATGAGAAAGTCATAGAATATATATAACATAATACAGAGCCCCACTGGTGACATCCCCTGTAAATAAAAATAACATAAGATGTAGGAATGGTTATCTAATCTAACTTTTTAGTTATATGTTTGATTATAGGTTATTTTTAATGTAATGTTTGTTTTTTTATGTAAATGTTTGGTATGTTTTTTTCTATGTAAATCGTCTTTAAGGACCTTTAAAGGGGCTCTATAAATAACATTTATTTTTATTATTAGATCATAATGTAGGAATAAGATCATTAATTCCCTCTTCTTGTACCTATCGTATATATATATATGTATTATTTCACCAGCAATTCTCTATAGCATATGGAATACTTTGCTGCCTAATCTAGCCAATGATCTGGTTTTTAAATATTAAATATTAAAATGGCTTTATCCACCAGTATTTGGTTTTAGCGTCAGGTCACTTGGATGTCTGGACAGGTTCTACTGCTGATATAGACACGTATGTCCTCTGAGGGCTAATATCTGATTTTGTTCAATTTTATTTATAGATCGCTTTTTGCAAACAAAGCACAAAGCAGCTTTACAGAATCCAGGTCTGAGTCCCTAGAGGGCAAACCAAAGGCAACAGAGGAGAGGAAAAACTCCTCACAGCTGGAGGAAGAAACTTCAGGATGAACCAAGCCTCAAAAGGGTACAAAAAGAGAATAAAAGTCCCTTTGGAGAAAACTAACAGTAGAAGGCCTTCGTGTACAGACTGAACAGCTAGCAGTCAGTGGCTTACAGAGTGGGACTAAATTACCAGGGCCCCAAGTGGGGGGAGGGCCTCTGAGGTTGTAGGTAGTTGTGAACCTCAAACTTACTGGGGCCCTACTAAGAATCAGTAGTGGTCCTTTTTTATTGGAGTCTGTGTGAGGAGCAGTTTGAGAGTCTCCAGTCCACAGCAACCGGAACAACAAGCTTGTTTAGAAATAGTTCAAGATTTGGTTTATTTACCAGATCCTTAACAACTACTAGTATAAAAGCTTACAGCAATTAACCAATACACTCACAAAAATATTTGGCCCAATTCCAAGGATTTATGTATTTATTTTGCATAGAAATTTTCCATCCATTTGAAGTTTTTAGATTTAACAGTAATAAACGTCATGTGCCGCATATTTGTCACTCACATGTATATGAATGAGATTTATGTAATAATACCAATAAACCCAATGTCATTTAAATAAACAATGGCAGATTTAGTTATTTATCATAAATCTTTAAATAGACTTGAGGTAAAATATTGCATTAATTTTAACTAAATGAATCCTGCTTGTTCCAAAGCTGACATGTTTTAACTGATTATTGTTTTCACAATTAACAGATTTATGTTGATTTTAAGGAATTTGAATAAATAAATTCTAAAGATGTAATTATTTAAATAAAATCAAATAGATGCAAACACCTAAAAATAAACTATGCCATGAATCATTTTTTTGAGTGTACTAAGGGAGAAAAATATTCTTGATAAAAGTAGCCTGATTAAGGCAGCAAACATGGTGGAGCCTTGTTTGTATTTCTTGTCTAATGGCTTCAGTTTTACCGTTTTAAAAAAGTCCATAAAACATCACAAATTAGCTCGCAGGTATCTGAAGTCCTGGTTCCTCATTCCTTTAGAAATTGTACCGCATGGAAACCAGGGATTATTTTTGTTAGATTCAATGAGAGACGCTCAATGACTGGCCACAGCTGTAGTGCATAAAACGCCATTTTGGTTAATTGCCATTTGCTGTATGCTCTAATTTTTGAATGTTTTTCGGTTTAGTGCAGCCGACAGACATGGTCATATTAGAGTAGAGCCTAAGTGGTGGCTCTAGCCGCTAGCAGATGGTCTGATTAACCAGTCTGCCTGCTGCTTGGCCTCGGTGCTGGTTTCTCAGAAGCAACAATCTCTGCTGGACCAGCTAACAGGCTATAAGCGCTACTGCAAGAAATGAGAGCAGCACACCATCCCGAGCCAAGACACCAGACTGGCCTTAAACTAATTGTCCAACTCTCAATAAAACCCACAGAAAACAAAAAAACATCACTGTAGATGTTATGGGTTGAATTGGGGACACATTGAATGACACAACACCACACTGAGGTTGTGAAAAAACAAAAACTTTACCACACTAGGGTTGTTTTAATTAAATGTTATGTTTCTCAGAGTGTGAAGTTCATGAGGCACTGTTCTTTTCTGTTTGGGATTTTAAAAAGGCACAGCTCTAAAGTGAGGGTTTTTTGTGCAACAGTACAGTACCAGTTTCCAAATCATTGTAGTAGATTGTTATCAGAGCACCACTTGGATATCCAGCAGTTGAGCTCCTAAAGCCTGTATGCATCAGGGCTAAATGGGAATGGGGGCAGAGCATATAATGACATCAGATATTGTCTGGTCTAATATACAAGCCTCTTTAACATTAGTCTTAATAACCTCTGACTGCCACAAACAAATATCATTAGCCCCTTCATGAATCACCATCCTATCACACCTGTCTAGATAACAGCTTCAGGTTGCCTGTAATATCGCGGTTCCCAATATACAGCTTGCACTACCTGGTCCTGGGGCTCCTAAAAGATTAACAATTTTAGTTAACCAAAAATGGAATTCCTTCTGAGCAGAGCACTTTTAACAGGCTTCTCAGCAGCTGCTTCACCTCTGACACATGAATAGGAGTAAGAGCGCAGTGCTTGCATGGGTAAGCTCTTAAACGGTGGAGAGCTTTTAAATTTTACCAGGCCACCACCCAGTCGCCTGCTGGAGGGGCTTCACAGCTGGAGCTGAGGGTTATCCTATATCCCCCTATAGGAAAGAGTTGCTAGCAATGAGCCCGACACTTGTCATCTAGCTCTGTTTCCAGTTGCGCTCCTCCAAATCAGAAACCTTCATCAACATAGACAAACTGACATTTCTGACAAATAAAATATCCACAATTTCTAGCAACAGATAAGATGGATGAACTAAACATGCAACACTCAGAGCAGACAAGAAGCCCTGCATAATTTATGCTACTGACTGATCAAATTATTTCATGGGTCTGTGATTTGGAGATGTTTTTGACAGATAAGAGCAGTTTAAACATCTTCAAAACACTGGGCCAAATCATTAGAACTTCACATTTTGGGGCTAAAAGAAAGAACAAATAATGCTTCAGAAGCATTTAAAGTGAGGGGGCGCGTGGGGCGTGGTTGGTGCGTGGGGGCGGGGTTTCTGCGTGGGGGCGGGGTTTGGGTGGAGGCAAAGTTGCTGCATGCGTGTAATTTCTCGTCCTTTTACGGGGTGTGGGAAACCCTGTTAAATCTTAAATAATTTGTAAAAGAATCTGCTCCGCTTAATCGATAGAAGAACATACACCACTGGAAATCAGCTCAGGTTTTCCTCCAACTCACCACATGTGACTCGTCAGTGCACAGACAGGCTGCTCGGATTTCCAGTGGTGTGTGTTCTTCTATCGGTAAAGTGGAGCGCATTTTTTCACCAAAGATTCGAGATTCAACAGCACTGGTGAACTCAACATTTATGTTAAATGTGGGGGGTCCAAACGAATAATTATGAAATGTGAAGGGGACACATCCCCCTCTGGTTGAATAGCGATGACGCCCATTGATCTTGTTTAAGCCTGGTCGCTCCATGTGACTAGTGTGTGGAAAATATCATGATCTGAACTGAGCCACAGACTGAAACTTGTTGTAGTAATATGTAAATCAGTTTGCATACAACAACCAATCCCCTGGGCCACTCCTCTTTTTTCTGTTTGATTCAAAAGAAAAGCACAAGAAAAAGAGACCCATCAAGCCATTATGAGCTATAACGGAGCTAACTGGTTCAATCAGTGAGGGATATGGAATTAGTGGTTTGGATGATCAGATTTGTATAATTTTTAATGCCATTTTGTGTATTTAAACATTTTATATGACTTTGCCTAATCTAGGTTTAATCCTAAAACTCAAAGTCACGAGTGACCAGGTGTAAATGGGGTCACTTAAACTGAACAAGCGAGACCGGTTGAATTGGAGATGCATTACAGCAGCAAACCATGACATTTTTGGTAGAGTGATCAGCCTAAGAACATCTGAAGTAGTGGGGAAAACACTTACCTCATTTAAGTTGTCTCATGTAGTGATGGGTCGCTCTTGAACGATTCGTTCATTTTGAACGATTCGTTCATTTTGAACCAATCTTTAATGTGACTCGGGAAGAACGAGTCGTCTCGTACAAGTGATACGTTCAGTCGCGGATCCTATAGTTTCTGTATTGGAATAATTGATTCAGCTGTTTCGAGTCTTCGTGTTTTTTCAATACTGAGCTGGTAAGTGCCAAGCGGTCACGTGACGAAAGAACGAACGACTCGAGAGATTAACTAATAAATTCTCTTTCCGGCTCAGGCTGCATTGGTTAGCTAATTGGGCTGTCAGGTAATGAACGAACGACTCAAACCCGAAAACTTGTCAGATAAGAGGCTAGGTGAGCGGATCATTGACTGAAGACACAGGTAAACAATGAAACTTTTGTTTCGTATAGCATAGTTTTGTCTTGTTTGTCGTATGGTCGTTTGTGTAGGTGTGTTAGGGAAGTAACACGTAACATTTTAATTATATTTTGCTAAAATGAACGAGATGCTGAACGAGACTCAAAGGTCCGAGTCGGTAAAAATATCCGAACTTCTCATCACTGGTATATACTAAGTTTTGGCACAGAAACAATTGTTCATGAGGTGCTGTTAGTCTCTGTTTGGGATATTAAAAAGACAGCTCTGAAGTGAAGATTCAGCAACAGTACAGTATCAATTTCCACATCACTGTATTACTAGCCACCTCTGGTAGAAGAGCAAGGACACTACAGTTTAGAAAATGGTCTTATGTCGATATACAAACCGGTTGCAGCTGTTTGCATCTTTGACAGTGATGATCTCAGGGCCCCACAGCTGACGGTGACAGTACCACCAGCAGCTTCCTCCTTACAATGGCAGTCCTTGTTCTTCGTGCTGTGCCCACAGATTTCCAGTACAGATGGAGGGGTCAGAACATGGAGCACACTGATGTTTCTATCTGCTGGGAGTCTAGTTCACTTTCAACTTCACGTCCGAGTAGATCTGTAGTGAAAGCCTTGTGTGGTTGTGTTAAGGTCCATTTGCTCCCATGCACCTGACCGAGTTTCCCCCAGAGGAAATGTGACAAACTACCTGCAGTGAAGCTACGGTGTACTCACTGGGCCATACATGATGGCTTTTCAAGTCTGGGGTGGTTGGGGGTCTCAAGCTGTCTTCCTAATTACATGTTACCACTCTGTTATAAGGTGGATCAAAAAATACAAATGTGCAAACAGCTGTTACAGTACCAAAGCTAGAGCACTAACTTCAGATTTTATTCAGATTAACTCTTGTCACTTTTACGGCTATTTTTCCACATCAGCAACAAACGATAGCCTTGCTGCCCAAGATGGGGTTACATGTGGCTCCAATATTATAACTTGATGTGAAATTCTTTCAAGGGCCAAATAGAAACAGTACCACAGAACTGCTGAATATTTCCACAGTAACTTTATTTTAGCAGGTGCAGTCTCTGAGCATCCTTATGAAGCAAGTATGCCCGTTTCCTCAACTTCATATTTTATTTGCATTTTGCTGCCTGTAAATATAGGTCAGGATAGACTGGTGCTCCACATCTGTATTTTCAAAGTCATTATGACCTCAGGAACAAAATCCTTATGACGGCACTACAGATGAGGCTATGAAAAGGTTAGGGTAGCTATTTACAATACTTCGTTTTGTAGAGAGAAAACACATAAAAGTGACATATTAGCCAAAATCTTTTATTAGAAGAAAGAGACTGGGTTGGAGAGTCATCCTTTCAAGTGATGAAGCAAGCGATGGAGATTCTGTTCCTTCTTTCATGTGGAATCAGCAGAGATCAAAGCCCAGAGGCCAAATTCACTAGATCCAAGTCCAACCCCATCTCCCTCTTCACCTTTACAGGAACATCTAGCAAAGAGCTTAATGCTGCTTCCTCCTGAAGGAACACCCTGAGAAACACAGTAAAAAAAAAAAAAAAGAGCTCAAGTTTTGACCCACCATCCACCAGCATGCATGTTCATCCATACCAAGATAAGTATTACCTACAATAAACTAGTAAAAAGTACTTCATCTGAATCTCCCATATCTGCATTGCAGACCTACATGTGGAAACAAACTATGGGGTTCAAAGCTTTATTTGTAAGCACTTGTCTTACAATTAGCAGCAAAGTGGAAACACCTGTCCACTGTCGCTCCTTTGGAGCAAAGATTTATCCAACGTCTGTTCACATAATTCCCCTTAATCAGCATGAGATCCACTTAAAGCTTATTCACTCACATTAAAATGATGTAACAGAGTACAGTTATAATGTTAAGTGATTATTTATGAAGCAGTTGGACCATAACTCACAAATTATAGTAATTATGGACTACAAATCAGAACCTGACTTATTTGAAAATTGTCATTAAATGCTAAATTGTTAACCAAGGAATATCAATTGAATTTTTACATCTCTAAAATAATCACAGCAGAACCACAGCAACAGCCAAATGACGCCCAGTAAAATGGGCTGCATAAATCAAACTATGGCATCTAAAGAGCACTCCGAAATAGTGTCCCGTATTTCCACCTGAAGATTTTACTACATCATACGACAGATAAGTCCATGTATAATACCTCAAGTACACTTAACTAAACAGTTTGCAGATCTTTTATATTAAATCTACACATGGTACATGTCCCTTTAGAGTTCATAATTATTCTTTCCTTTGTCCTAATTCGGTGTGAATCACACAACATTCCCTTCCTTCTCCTGAAGATTAAGATTAAATGACAAATTCTGACAGAGTAGAGGGAGGGACTGATGTTATAGGGCAATACTATTTTTCTAGTGCTAGGACAATGAGGTAACACTACCAGAGGGCTCAAAATTTGCATACAAATCACTAAAGCCTGAATGAAGATGCCAAAATGCGTAACACGATGTCATGCTGCCAAATTTGTGGACACGGTTTGTGTACACATGATGCACATATTTATCTGAGCATATGAGGGGGGACACACCTTCTGTGAGACGTGCTTTGCCTCCAGTGGGTTGACACAACACAGTCGAGCAGCCAACGCACAGCACTACTGTCTGGGCATGGCTGAAAACTGTTGTAATCTTGTAGCATCCTATGTGAAAAAGAGGTATGTCTCAATATTACAAAAGGCATCCATGTTATTCTTCATCATCAACTTGTTTAAAGTGTCATTCTTACCTGGACACTTGACATCCATGAAATAGGAATTAGGGCTCTGAACGAGACGCTTCTTCTTGTGCCTCCTCTTCTCTTCCTCAGGGGTCGGGTGCAACAAGTCTTTTGCGAGCTGTGAGATGTGAGAGAAGGCATTTTGCTGAAACAATCGCTTACAAGGACATGCAAAAAGCAAAGCAAATCCATTATACTGCACTTGTAGCTGGGTGGGATTTCCAACGGATTTTGGGCTTTCTGTGGGGAATGTGTGCCCACTCATTGTATCTGATCCAGTTCATGTTGGATGGGGTTTAGGTCAGGCCAATCAAGCTCTTACACCCAACTCATTTAACCATGTCTTTATTATACCTCGTGCACTGGGGCAGTTATGTTGGATTAGAAAAGGTTCGTACACAAACCGTGTCCACAAAGTTGGCAGCACGACTTCGTATTACATATTTTGGCATGCCGAAGCCTTAAAATTGTCTTTCACTGGAAGTAAGGGGCCACCTGAATTCAACAATTAAGAGGTGTGTCCCAATTCCTGTATATTTAGTGCATTTGGCAAACAAATGCATCAAAAAAAATTAAGGTCATTATTCAAGCATTATGGGCACACAGTCGTCTACAGCGCATTTCTGAAATCTATCGAACAGTCCTACTGTTTAGTTAAAATTAACGAATGCGTCACAACAGAAAACCCTGCAAGCCCTCCTCCCCCATGGCCTCTCATATGTGGGCCGCCATCTTAGCAGAAGCAAGGCTTCAGTGTGTAGCCCAGGCACAAAACTACGGTATATTTTTGGACTCCGAAAGCCAAGAAGTTCCACAAATACGTCCCAAGTCAAACTTGACACATTCGCCTGAGAATATCGTCGAGTTATGAACGTGAAACCCCCTGCATTGCCACGTATTGTGAGTGTTTTTGTCTCTCGTACTCACTGGCATGTTGGCGAGGACTCTGCCGCTGCCGGAAAGGAAGTGCTGAAGGAAACGGCGGGTGATATTGGCGGAGCACGTGACCTCACTTCTCCTAGGGCGGGACAGAGATGCCATGATATTGAGGTCAACTCTTCAATACTAGTCCTCACTGCTTATTTATCTACCCTATATGAAGAAATTATTGGGGCACACCTGTCTTTCTGGGTTCCTCTGGGTTCTAAGAATGGCAATTTTCTATTTCAGCATGACGGTGTCCTTGTGCACAAAGAACTTGACTAGCCCACACTGAGCCCTGACCTCAACACAATCCAACATTTTTGGAACAGGAATTTTGAGTAAGACCTTCTCGTACACATCAGTGCCTGACATCATAATGCTCTACAGAATGAATGAGCATAAATTCCCCACATAAACACAAAATCTTATGTAAAGCCCTCCAGAATGACTGGAAAATGTTATCCATATTCAAGTTTATATGTTTAACTGCAATGATATTGAAGTGTCAATGTCTGATGTAATGGTCAGATGTCCCAATACTTTTGTCCATATAGTCTCTTTATGTAGGAAGAAAAATACAGTACATAGAAACAATGAAGTAAACGCAAACAAGTATTAATAATTTGTAAAACTTGTCGGTGTTTCAGTATTTTCAGTATGAAGCCAAATATGAACACAGCAGTACAGAAACATTTTATGGTAGCAATCAGTAAACACAACTCTTCAAAAAGATTTTCTTGTGTACGCTGCATCTGGATTTTTCACGGTACATCATCCAGAAGGAATCGGCCATCATCATTTCATGATGAAAACATTCTCTTTGTTCGTCACTCACCATACGTAGATTTCCGGGAAGAACTCGAGATGTGAGTGCAAAAAGTTTATCAATGACATGTTACAGCCCAGTCTCTGGTTCGAATCAAGCAGATTCTGAACACCTTCCTTGTATCCAGGAGACTTGTGATTAGGACGCAGGTCACCTGGAACGCTTCCCGAGTTTGTAACGAGTTAGATTGTGTCAAACCTTCATCCAACAAAACAGATTTGATGTGTGGAGCTATAAATATTCCTCCCTTCAGTAATGCAGTGCTACTTTTCAAAATCGTCTGAAATCAGTCGCACTCAATCCCGTCGCTAACATAAAAATACCGACAACTTTCATTATGTTGCGTAATGTGCTTAGGCTGTAATATTAGATAGCATGAAAAAATTAAGTAGCTTCATCACAAAAACAAGACATGCCAGATGAAAAACTACTTGCAGATTTGAAATCAGCATGAAAAGCAGCACGATACACACAAAATTCTCTCGGATGAAAATGACCTGATGACTTGTATTATAATATGTTGTTGAAACAATTCTATGTAATCTAAATTCCTCTTCCTGTGAATTACAGAGCAAAAAAGTTCTTATATTCACCTGTACAACAGAATCCTTGTATTTGGAACGATAAAAAGAAATTCCAGAATTTTTTTGCACAAATGAACGATTGAGATGTGAACAGAGTGGTGAAGAGTTTAATGCTTCTAAAAGTTACCTCACAGAAACAATTACCATAAAACATTTCAAATGTATCTCTGGTTTGGAGAAGGTTTGGCATTAACATTTTTAAAATCCATACTTGGTGTAGAAGTCGCAGGTTGTTGTAAGGCAAAATAGATTCCATAGTTTTTCTGCGATTTACCAGTTTTCCGGTGATTAAAATTACACATAAAAACTAAGAAGATACATGCGAGTTCACTGAGGGTTTCAAATAATTGATCAAATATAATAATATTTGTGTTGTGGACATTGCAATTCCTATTACCACCCCTGAAAAAAATTGTCTGTTTTAGATTTAATCAAATCACTCTGATTGACTTTGTTTACATCTAAATGGTAGATTTATATTAAAAATGTTGAAAATCTCATTGAACATCCAGAATTTATTATTTAACATACTCCTGGGATCAGCTTTAGTGGCGTTTGTAATGTATCTGACCTCTCTAATGCTCTCGGGGGCCCGAATGCAATCAAACCCTCACATTAACATTCCAATATCTATTGTAAAGCATTTCCAGAAGAGTAGAGCTGGCAAAAGTGGGGTAAACTCCTTAAAAAACATTTAAAAGAGATATTGAAAATCTGAGACTTGACATTTGACTTACATGATAACAACCAACACATGACGGTATTTGACAATGGCTTTAATATTTTTTCCAAATAAAAGGAGCATTAAAAATATGACAAATGTTCACAGACCATGGCAATATCTGTGTATTTTGGAGCCTATACAAAAAGCACTATTAGTTCTTGTGCAGAAATTGGCTTTAACATCTTCCATTCTCAGTACTGTCCCTGTAATCTTCATAAGTGTGGTCCCTCCACATCTGTTGCAGTGGTCCTCACCAAAATCCAGGCCTAATCCCAGCAGGGTAATTACGTCGCGGGATTGGCCGAAGCAACCGTCAGTTATTTATCTGCTCCTCCTGATAGGTGGAGGTAGAGATGGCCCCATAAGGATCGATCACTGTTTGGGCGCAGCGGATGATTGTGGCAAACAAGAAGAGGCAGAGCAGGAAGAGGAAAAAAAGGGCAAAGCCCAGGTCCACGTCAACTTCCAGCCAAGATGACGGAGGGGCTGGTTGGTCCATCAAGAACAATGAGGTCTGGGATCTAAGGCAAGTGTCAAATTTACCACAAAGGCAGTGCGTCTACCACTCTCCCACTTTCTTTCTCTCCTGGGCTCTATACCAGAGTGGAGAGATAGACTGCTCTTCAACTTAAGCCTGACTCTCCCAGTGGGACTTCAGGTGCCAAAACCCTGCAGAAATGTGATGCCCACAATTCCAGTGTTCTCCTAAATCCAGGCTTCAGTAGGAACCACAGCCTCAGTAGGTTGCCTGAAGTTTATGAGGGCACATTCAGTAGAATCTCCTGAAATCAAAAGAAAAGATACAGCACTGGTTACATAGTGTTTGGCATCAATACTGGTTTTGTGGAGAGAAATCGACGCTATATATTTTTTTTATGAAGGCAAGGAAAGAACTGAAGGAAGTACAGTTTATACAACACTGTAATTTCTCCCCTAGTCAGACACTTTAAGTACAAAATACACAGCAAGTAAGTGGACTACGCATTAGATATAAACTGGTTCATCACTGCATGAACTGGATGTTTTATCTCTCACTAATAATAATCCACACTGACACCAGACATGGAGATAAAACAGAAAAAATTAATTAAGGGGTGCATGTGGCATTTCTTTACAAGACATTAGTCTGACGATATCCCTTCAACCGCATAGATTTTGGAATTTAATAAAAAATTTATCTAAAGCAATTGAGCATGAGAGGAAGTTCGTTATCACAAATAAAATGACTGCACTGCAAGCACAAGCCGAAGGCAGGGGCCATAAATAAGCACATCCATGATGTTATTCATTAGAACGCCAGGTTTGAAGTGTTCCACTGCTTTTATACAACATAAAAAGTAAAGCAAATAAGAATTTTGTTTATTTGCTTTAATGTTAGCCATTCTCTCCAAAAAGCAGAGCATTTATAGCACAGATTGAGCTTCACAGATGGCTCTTTAACCAGATTTATCAAAATATGGTTTTCTTCACAGCCTGTTTTGTATGTCCATTAGTATTCAATTCATGTGTTTAACTGTTATTTGTCCATCCATCAGAATTCCAATGAAAAAGATTACACCTTTGGAACCTGCAGCTTTGTGCTCCTCAGGTTCACAGGCAAGTGTTTTACCCATAGGCCACTGCCACAAAATCATAAGGCTTCATTTAGCATGAAAGTTAGCATGAAAGTGGCAGCCATGAAGAGAATTAAAAAACAGGAATGCTGACTCTGTGGTGGGTGAGGAACTGGACAACATGGAAACTGTGGCTGAATGTAGAAAATTGTCTTCAGACTTCAGACCATCATGGACACTCCACCATGTAATGAAAGACCTGAGAAGTATTTTTTTTTTACCAGCTTAAGCTGCTTAACTGAACGCCACAGAAAGTCCATCCTTCCCACCACCATCAGACTCTACAACTCCTCCCTCAGTCACACACCCACATGATAATCTGTGCAATAACCTGCTGCTTCTTTCTCCAAATTTATTATGGGGTTAAAAAAATAGCATTGTGTAGAAGATTATGTGCATTATTTTTGCGATGATGTGCAACAGTCTATGTGCAACACTTTGCAATATTTTTAAAACTTTATTTTGTGCAAAGTCATATGCTGTTTTCCAAATGGGTGCTAAATCACTTAATTACCTACAATATCTTATGTGCAATAGTCCTCAGGTGCAATATTGGTAAATACTACTTTTCATTACTCAATATTATTTAATAGTACTTAATTACTACTGATTTTTTAAAAGTGCAATAACTTATTCCAAACCACCATTTGTGTCAATAGTTTTTCACTCAGCTGCATGACTTATTGATAGATATTACACCAAGCATTTCTGTATGTAGCATAATCTATTCATATTGTGGTTGATTTTTAATTATATTTTTTATTTTACTTTATCGCTCGTACATGTTACCTGATACTGATATATTTGACAGTTTGTAAATATTGTTAATGTATGTACTACCGAGTCACTACAACTCATATACAGAAAATAACCAGCCGAGATGACCAGTTTTGTTTTTGTAACACCACAAATATATTTTCATATCAGGACAAAACCATGTATCTTCATTTTTAAATACACACAGACAGAAGTTTGTGACGAACTAACCAATAAAACGGTCCATAATCAAAAAGTACAATCTTTCATTCAGAGTAAAGTTTTTTTTTTCTTTCACCTGTAAACTTACTTGATAATATTTCAGTTTTTTTAGCCTACAGCAGTGTAGCCCTGTCCATTCGCAGTGAAGTTAAAAGGAGTGTTTCGCCCAAGACTGCTTTTTAATGGAGGCACAAAACAGTGCAACCAATCAGAACAGCCTTCTTATATTAGTCTTAATGCCTCAATAATAAAGAAATATTTACAAATAAATCAAAACTTTGGTCCATACATTTCCACACAAAGGACAAAAACTACGTAAGAAAAATGAACATAAAAAGGCCCTTAAACGCCAAATACGTTTGCACATTTCCTCATTTGCTCAGTCTACCATTGCTTTAAGTTCTTTTCCTGATTGTGCCCCTCCACTGCCTTGCTGGCTCTAGATTTTGATCCAGCTCGCTCTATTATAGCTGCATGGCACGTCTTCATATTAACATCCTCCATTATTATAATAGCTCGCCTCCCCTTGTCACCCGAGCCGTAATCAATAGTTTAACAGGGGGTTGGATAGCGATGAGTGCAGTTTGGACGTGGTTCCGTAGAGCAAAGGCCTTTTGTTATGAGTGATCTGCCATCCAGCCTCCTGCCCTATTCAGCACCTCAGTAACACAAGCAGTTCAGACCCGAGACCTTTACACCAGTGAGTCACACCCAGCCAAGAGACAGATGGAAGGAGGGAGTGGGGATGAGGAATTGGAGGGGTGGATGACTCGAGGTAGGAGAAATGTGATCCTTGGTGGCAATTAAGATGCCCATCAGGGGTAGTCCAGTACTGTTTGGGTGGCTGCTGGAAGACAGGCAAATGGGGTGATGGAGTAAAGTGATCCTGCTCTCCTGCAATTAGCTGAAACCTCTACTGATTATCTGCCCAATACTGCGAACGAAGGAAGCATAAGGGAACAGATCAATTAGATCGATGAATTAAAAAGCCTGTGTAATAGATTTTCCTCCCATCATATACTGTATCAGCATAGTGATGTTTCCTCCACTACCCATTTAAAGAGACTAATCCATCTGATTTTGAATTCATCATGGCTGTGACATCCCAATGAGGAAAATTCAGACGGTTCTCCTGTCCCTTCAAGGTACATTTATGTTACTGTCTTAAAGTAGAGTTACAGAAGCAGGATTTTTCCTCACAGTCTTCCAAAAGATCCAGACATTCAAAAGGTATTGCTTTCCAAAGCCTTCTAGGGTTTTTTTCCCCCAATGGCCCTGGAGATTTCATAGTGTATTTTTTTAACATTTTACCCCAGACACGATTTGAACATGCTGAGCCTCACATTACTTGTAAAAGGCCAAACAAAAAAGAGGTCATTCACATACATCAGTCCTCATAGGCGCCAACGACGGGGGTCCTATCAACATCAAAGCCTGTTTAATCCTAGTGCAAAGCCAAGCCTAGGCAGTCAAACAGTTTGGAAAGTGTGGAAAAAAGTAGCGGGGAGCATGCTGAGACACAAAGGAAACCCAAAACACTGTTCTTTTCCCCATGTGCATTTTAAACTCTATTTTTTCCACATTTGGTCAAACAAGATGACAGCAATGCAAAGCAATAATGTTACCTTTTGTTAATGTTAACTTTATCATCTCTCTAAATTTCTGTTGTTTTTTTGTTGTTGTTTTTTTAGCAAAGTTGACCAAAAATGACTTTGAAACAGGTTGTTTGCTGTTTACTATTTGATTCCCTCTGCTATGGTGATACAGAAGTTCTTTTTTTGGTCTCAGTGTTCTTCCCAAAATGTGGTGAAACTTAAAGCTGCATTGGAAGCCAAAACGAAGAACACGTGCGAAAAGTTGCAGCTGAACACTGAACGTTGCACCATAATCAACAGAAAGTCTCTTCCCATGTGCAGTGGAATTTTATTTTGAGAGGAACGTGGGGATGCTGGGGAGCTGATTTGGGGGTTTGCCAGAGAAGCAAACAACCAATGTAATTATATTAAGTGTATGATAATCAAAACAAAACTCTGCTATGATTCATGGCTCATGTTTCCTATGCCCTGAAATGTTTTTACTGGATTAGGACATTAATTCTAAAGTCTCACAGGGTCAGAACCGCACAACAAAAAACGCCTTTGTTGTTGAGGCACAAAAAGGACAAAAATCAATTTCAAAATGTCTAGTTGAATGACAGCTGAAAAACAGCGGAATGACAGTGAACGTAATAAGTGAAAACAGGACAATGTGCACCTTTTAAAGGGGACGTGGTGGAGACACGAATTTCATTATAAAGGCACAAGAATGACATAAGTAGCTCAGACAGCACAAAATGATGAAAACTTTCCATCATTTCAGAAGATGGTTATTCCATCAGCTGTCCCGCTGAATGCCAGTGACAACTCAGAAGACCCTCCTCAGACCCTCCTCAGACCCTCCTTTTTCCTCTGTACTGGAAAAAGCGACTGTGCCCTCCGGTGCCCCAATAACGCTTGTAACCAAGTAATGTTCTCTGTTCTCAGAACTCATGCCAGCTACATGGTAGCAAGTATCGAGGTTATCTGAAAACTCAGGCGAGTGTATCTGTATTATGTTCACTGGGAGAATAATCATCCCTCCCCCTCCATTTTCTCCTACTGACAAAGGCATTCAAACCTTCCTGAAGTTACTGAACACTGGGGTCGAGTAAATGTCCTCACCAATCGGCTCCCCTACCGAGGTATTGTGAGCGAGCTTTACATTTTCAACAGGAAGGAAGACCCCCAGCAAGACGAGTGCGGCCAAACCTCTGTAACACGAAGACAACTTTAGAAACGCTATTTATTAAACTTACTTTACTGCCCGACACGTTTTTGAAACAGCCTCAACAGTAAGGAGCCTTGTTTGTATGTCTAGATGTTCTGGGTTTACATTTCATAGACACTTACACGAATTACATTACACTTCGACAAGTCTGAATCGTTTCCTGACCATCATAATCAGGGCTTCATCAAAGGGTCCTCATCGACAGTCTGACACAAGGTGCTTTATTCATTAGTGTATAAAGTATATAAAAGATCAGACATTAAACCACAGATCTTTGAACACATTTTAATTACGTTGTTTGAACTTATATAACTTTTATATGAATGACTGCAGTGTTAACTCACCTGTGTCCTGGACGTCCCCTCAGCTCCTGTGTCGATTAGAGACTGCACACGATACATAATGTTGGCTGGAATTGATGGAGAACTGCCAGAGAGAGAGAGAAACAAAGAGAGGAAGAGAAGGAGAGAGAGAGAGAGAGAAAGAAGAACTGAGTCTATTCCCTCTCTCTTCTCTCTGCCAGCAGGGAAACAGAGACCTTAAATCAACAGGATTAGCGTAACCTTTGCTGACCTTTCCACGTTCAGCATTTGGAGCTGGAAAGTGACACGGCCACATTAGCATACAGAGTCCATTACACCTGGAGTGTGTGTGTTGTTCCTGATTGCTGATTTGAGGTCCAATTTCATTCCAAACACCACCACGCTAGAGTTAAGATCGGTACGACAGACAGTAACCGATCCGAGATATGAATACAGCGGTTAAAAGGTAATGGCCTTCAGAGTTCATTACAGGGGAGACTCTTGTCAATCATTTTTTTTTAATCTCTGGGAAATGTTGACGTTTCTGACAATAGAGAATTTCTTTAGTAAATAGTGTTGTAAGAAATGACAGTATTTAATGACATACAACATTTATTTAAACAACAATATTGTAATGGCAGAGGTTGAAAACATTAGTGGTGAAATGTTTTATATCCTTAATTGTGTTTCACACCTCCTGTGTCCCAGTAGTGCACTATAGACAAAAATTACAAAGTATACAAGAGTCTGGTGGGTTAGTACCCTAAAATATTTACAAGAAGTTGAGTGTTGCTATGCTATCGGACGACAACAAATTACAGCTCCGACAGCCACTTGAGAGGGGGCCTTTATTTCGCACACATTAACAGAAGTGGGTTTTAGCTCCTACCACCCTGCTTTAATCATTTATACACGTCTCAGACAGGAACAATGATGTACTGCAATGGCACAGAACTTGTAACATGCTTTGATTTTACAGTGTATTTCAGTCTGCTAACCATGGATAGCATTTTGTTGTGAGGAAGCATTTTTAATTTGGGGGGGGGGGGGGGGGCGGGGGT
>JBBMFX010373573.1:0-18191 GCA_037832545.1 Rhabdalestes septentrionalis
GGGTTCTTCTGATCTCACATACACACACACACACCTCCACCACACACACATACACACACACACACATACACACACACACCCCCCCCCCACACACACACACACACACACACATATATAAAATGTGCTGCACTGCAAACAAGTGTTTGATGTTTAAACACAAACAAAGGAAGTGAGCCTGACTGGAGTGGCTTGAGATAATAAGAGAACAGAATGTTTCAGTAGAAAGAGGCAGGCAGGTTACATTTGAAATTAGACCATCAAATATTAATGAAAGCTTATTGAAGATTAACACTTTGGTAACATGGGTGATGTGGCAAAACATATAGGCCCACAATTATTGAAGATGTCCTCTTGATACCTGGTGTTTAGTTTTGTGAACAAGTTGGAACATACAGTTACTACACAGAGGGGGGTTGTTGTTTACAAACTTTTTGTAATTGGTCTTTTTATGATGCATACTGTTGTTCAGTGGTCTAGAGGTACTGACTGTACTGATCTTGTTACAGTAGCTCTTGCCAAGGAGAGGGATTTACAAGACAGCAAGTCAGTTTTTATATTTGAAGTGTTAAAAGCGGAAAAATAGCAAAGTATATAAATCAGAGCGACATTGATATGGACCCTGGCGAAGTGAAAGGAGGGGTCCTGGTCTGGTGTATCATGGTTCATCATGTGGACAAATAGGTGTATGTGCATCACTTAACCTAGGTAAGCCTCCAAATTCCCCACATCTCAATCCTTTGAAGAATTACTGGGATGTGCAGTAGACACAAACTATCCACTGAGGCACAGCTTCACAACTTACAGAACTTAAAGGTTCCTTACTAACATGTAGGTGCCAGATGCCACAGCAGTTCATAGATTTTGTGGAATCCATGCCTCGATGGGTCAGGGTAGGGTGGGATGATATTATGAATACCCTCAATGTTTTGCATTCTATGTGAGGAAATACTTAATCACAAGATCATGAACATCAGATGTCATTTTTTAAGTCTCCTGAATGAGTCTCACTTTGGAATCTAGCTCCTTTCGCTCTACTATAGCTCTCTCCTACACCAATTGCTCACCAACCAGACTGTTCTTGGACAGTTGTGTGTTCAGATAGGTGGGTCCTGTGTTTTCTATGTAAAATGAACATATTTAAATTCCCCATTTTTAAAGTTGTTTTAATAATGACTAGATCGCCCAGCCATAGGTCAGACCTGCTGTGGCAACAGGATGGGGACCTACACGATATTAGGCAGGTGATTTTAACATTCAGTGTATGTATATAATTGCATTAGTTGTATGGTACCCCTGTATATAATTGTTATTTGTATGTTACCCCTGTACCAATGAAATGATTGAGGCCATCAGTGAATGTAGGGATAGTGGCTTCCTCTTTAAACAAAGTCTATATGTATATGCGTCAGCATCGTGTTTGCAAACCCCACTGCTGTGTAAACACGCTTTTATGTAACAGTGCACAGTGCCTTTGTGTGAAGCTTGGGATCCTGTCAGGTATGTTTACAGCAGGGATGCTTGCTTTGTTTCCTCAAAGTGTAACATTGAGTGAAATAAGCTCTTTTTTCCTTTAGCTGAGAGGTTACGGCAGCTCTATAAAATAAAAAGATCCGAGCCGATAAATGTATTGATGGGTTTGCTCTTCCCTCTGTTAATGCTCAAATCCAGATGTGTAGTCCTCAGAGGATTCTGCTGCAATGATCACAAGACAATTTACTGCTATTTGACAAACGAGTGTGTGAACAGCATCTGAAAAGCTGATTTTCCTCTCCGTTAGTTAGCTAATGTTAGGAAAACAGTTTACCAAGGCCTGGATGTACACAGTGGCCCCAAAAGTATTTAAATATTTGTGCCATACTTTAAAGGGCCATTTGTGTTGGGGAAACAAAATGTCAAACCAAGGGGCCTTTATTTTAAACACACCATTCCTGAGGTCACTGTCTTCTTCCTTCTAGTAACAGATTCTTTTAAATGGCAGCTTGATCCCTTTCTTTGCAGGCTTTTCAGATTTGCTGTCTAAAATCCTTACGTCCATTTAACCTCACCAATGCCTCTGTAAGAAAAATAGACCCAGACTTTGATGTATCGATCTCTGTGTTTTACAGAAGCCTACTATTAAGTTCAATCTGTTTTTCTCTCCAGTTTTCACAGATTCCAGTATAAGTTTGATGTTGCCCCAAGTGTTTTATGAAACAATTACCTTGTCAAATATCGTCATGCTACCTAAAACATTTCGTTAAAGTTTGGCAGTGATTACAGTATACAAATAGTATTATATTTGTATGATAATAAATGCCATAGGACTGTTGGAAATACAAAATTAATAGTTTGCCTTTCTTTTTTCTTTAAAAAGATATAAAAGATTTCCAAGTTTATCTTTTCACTATAGAGCATCTTGGAAAGCATTATTAGTTATACATGGATATTTATTTTTCCGCTAAGTCTGTTTTTAAGATATAATTACAGAATCGACCTTTAAAATAATCAGTAAACCCCTCTAGTACTAACCTTATATCTGTGAAGTCATGATTTCAGTTAATAATTTTTGAATTTGGACTGTTCTAGTTTTCTATAAGTGGTAAACCACTAAAATTGAACCCACAACTACATGCGGCTAGGAATGGGTTTATTGAAGGATACACTTGAGGCAGGTTTGTTGTTACTGATGATCGTATGAAAGTGACACATTTGAAAGCTCTGTTCTTTACCTTTCACTCCTTGATTTTTTTGAAGGTTCAAACCAGTCGACCAGGCCTCACTTTCCCAAAGCCCAACAGACAGTGAATCAAAGCTGGAGAGGAAGGTCGCTAGGTACCACCAGGTATTAAAAAAAAACACAAAAAAAAAACACCCACTGGGTTGATCTAGTCTTGGCCTGTTTGTTTGAAAAATCAGAAAATGTTCTGTTTGTTAAAAACTGTTATTAGCCTTCACTGTAGGAAAATGGCTAATAGGAAATCATTATGAAAAATCTTTTCTTGTTTTTTCTTCCTAGTTTTCCAAAGCAAATGCTCAGTACCATAAGCTCTTCAAAGAAATAAGCAAAGATGAGATTCTCAAACAAAGTAAGTCACTGTGTTCACAATTCTACATGTTGCTGGTCAATCTCACAGGCTTAATTAGACCCTTAGTTTACTCCTAAGTCAAACAGAGGGTGTGATGGATCATTTAATTTTAATAGAATCAGCCCACTGATATATGAGGTCAAAGGAATTTCTCATCTTATCTAACAGCTCCTGTCTGTCCTCAGGTTACACCTGCGCTCTACAGAAAGACATGCTTTATCAGGGAAGGCTTTTTGTCTCAGATAACTGGATTTGTTTCCATTCCAAAGTGTTTGGCAGAGATACTAAGGTATAACACTTTACTGAATACACATCGCACATCCGTTCCACTTGATTAGACATAAATAGGTTGAAGGATACAGTAACACTTCATTTTACTTTCCTACCACAGATTGTTATTCCGGTTCTCTCCGTCACTCTAATAAAGAAGACAAAAACAGCCCTTTTGGTCCCTAATGCCCTTGTGATCACTACAACAAATGAGAGGGTAAGTATTGCATCAAAATGTCACAAAATCTTTTAAACCATTAGAAGAACGTCAGCCGCACTTTGCATTGGAGGATGAATGGACAGGTTGAGGCTGATTATAACAACTTGGAATTAACATTAATGCTACATTAAATGTATACATCTTTTCTGGTCCATAATTTTTATGTTGGAATTACAATGTTTTCTTAAGACTGACAATGAAGTGTGTTAAGGACGTTTTGTTCAAGTTTGATTTATTGTTTACTTTGTATTTTTCAGCACGTCTTTGTTTCGTTCCTGTCTCGGGACACCACATACAAGTTCCTGATATCAGTCTGTGTTCATTTAGTAAGTGCATGACCTTTTAGTCACTATGTTGTGTTTGCCTACAATGAAAACTCATGATGCTTCTGTTCATTGTAGAGAGAGAATCCAGGGAGCACGCCCATCACGTCATCAGCGGAGAACAGCTTCAGGGGGGACTGTCCATCACTTCCTTTGGTTAGCACCGATTCGCCTGGTCCATAAATGAATTTTCTGGTCTCCAGCCCTCCATTCCATTTGTCATGTGACTTGAAAACAGTGCTATATCTGTTCTAGTGCAGATTATATGTTGAAGTTCAGTGGCATTTTGTTGGCCCCATGTAATCTCCTTGAAAATGCTGTACACTTGCACTTAATGTACATATTTGAGGGCTGCACAATATGCTCATTTCAAGACTCCCCTTTCAGTCAAAGCACAGAGAATCTTATTTTGGACAAATGAGAATAAAATGTATTGGAAAAGATAAAAGACTAATATTATCACAGAAATCCTGAATAAGCCAGAAAGAACAGATGAGGTTATAGAGACATATTAACTGTATGGTCAGCAGAAGTCACAGCTATCTTGAAAACATGTAAAACAATATGCAGCCCCTGTATTTAACTGGTTTGTGTGTTTTGCAGGATTTTTCTGCTGATTTCTCAGATCTTGATGGAGTGGTGCGTCAGAGGAGACAGGACATGCTGGAAAGCAGCAGCTCTGGTTCACAAACTCCAGACTATGAAAAAATGACCGGTGTGTGTTCTCAGCATCCTTTAAAATTATATTCAATCTGCATTCAGACTAGGATCAGGTGGTAGTCAACAGTAGTTTAATAGAAACCGACCACACTCAGATTCGCCTCCAACTGATGGTATTTTTAAAAGCACTGAATTATAGTTCTTCAATTTTGCCTTATTGCATTTTTGCGATTTAACAATCATCATAACAATCATATTTCAATCATTTGACAATCCTATTTTGCCTGGATTTAGTTTTTAGGCTGCACATACAGCACAGTAGGAACAAGGCCCCAGGTGGTTCAGGATGGAACTTGAACATAACCTGTTTTTTTCCGTTTAAATCAGAGTTTTCGCCCCTGTCAGAAAACTTCCTGGACGTCATGAAGACAGGGGAGATGGCAGTCCATGCTGACATTCACCTGCAGGCATCCAGCACAAAACACCTAAATGGTATCTAATTTTGGAAGGAACATGCAGTCTGCAAAATCTGTCTTAAATTTCTGTCACTCTAGAACAAGCCATTGATATCTCTTCATTATCTCTCCCCCTCTCAGGTCCGGCCAAGGCTGTTTCAGGTGCTGTTCAGCAAGAGAAGGTCCTGCAGCCACTGTCTCTTAACACTCTTCTTCTCATTTACCTGTTCTTGTAAGTACTGTTATTAAGCAGCATTTAATGAAGGCTTATGAGTGCAGTAATATGAATGACCTGCTCTGCCGCTCTTGCATGTGAGAACATGTTGCAGGCCATTACATTTGTAAGCAGCTTGGTTAAATACAGGCTTTGTGTTTTTACAGGGTGTGTATTCTAGTCTTGTCCTCATGTTACATGGCTTTCAAGATCCTGGCTCTGGAGCAAAGGCTGAATTCATTAGGCTCAGTAGGAGAATACTCACACAATGAGTAAGTAATTCATCGTCTATTTAGGATTTTTTCCATTGCAGGTGAAGTTCGACAATAAATGCTGATAAGACTGTTCGACTAGTTGACCGGTAAATCCTCTTGCCTGCGCTCTGACTATCAATACGACAGTTCCTGAAATACAGCTGTGATTGAAACAACCGTGAACAAGCAGGAGAAGATAATAGAAATCTGGTTTTATTTCTGAGACCCTAAGCCCACAGCTTTTGTGTGACAATCCAATACGATATGAAACTCCACTAAAATTCCCCTGAAAGATTTCTAAGACTTCATTAAAACACCGTCTTGTAGGCCAGCACTTGGTGGGTTTGATAAGAGAATGGTTATTTGACTAACATGCAAAAAGATCACTTACTGAATCTCCTATATAAGAAATTACAGAACAGGTTGGCAAACACAGACCCTGTGTGCATTTTCTACTGGCGTTAACACAAAAGAAGGTGGCGCATGCCGTCTGCCACAGCCCCTATTATCAAATAACTGAATTCTTTTTTTGCTAATGACAACACATCAACTAATAAAAATATCTGATACCAGTTCTTGTAGTTATTGAGTTATTTACCAGTTGTATTATCAAATAATTACTTTTCTATACAAAGGCCAAAGAAACACAACAAATATGCCCACTGTTAAGATTACATTTCTTCAGATTCAGCTGTAGGCATCATAGTAGGCATACCAGCATCATAGTATAGGTTTAGCAGTGAGTAGACACATGCAGACATTCAGACAATGCACGGAAAAGGCACAGCGAGTTCCTTCTAAGCCTGCTGTTGTTTGTAAAATGGTGTATTGGTTCAGGTTGATCTCGACGTCCAAGACACTTTGATCACGCCATTTTATGCTCTGTATAGCAATGTGTTTGGTACTGGACAGAGCACAGGCTTCCTTCAATTGTTCTATGTTAATTCACCTCAGCATTGCTATGAAACGTTAAAAACGCTTTCCCTTATAGGAATTCTCTCCACCATCGAGCCCAAGTAGAAGTCAATGCCGAGATCTATGGAGAACTGTCCTCAAGCCTGTTCAAATTAGAAAAGGTAAATGAAATGTCTAAAACCACTTAGGCGTTGACTTCAGCTTGATTCATTTTTAAACTCCTCCATGTTAGGTAATGGCTGTGAGATGAACTTGTTTTTCTGTTTGTATTTGGTAATCTTCCCATCAAAGCCAAGTTAGACACACCTTTTATGTCACTGTCTTCAGGGTATGTGCAATTGCTGTCTTTCCTGTTAAGTATACGTTTATGCCTCCAACTGACAGTTGAGGTGAGGTTAGCAGCTTTGCTCTTGACAGTTATTAATTTATGGCCTGTGTGTCTATATGTGTGCGTGCATGTGTGAATGATGCAACAACCAACCTACAACATTAAAACCACTGACAGGAGAAGTGAATAGCATAAATTATATTGTTGCAGTGGCACCTGTCAAGGGATGGGATATATTAGGCAGCAAGTGAACAGTCAGTTCTTGAGGTTGATGTGCTGGAAGCAAAATAAAAGGGTAAAGAAAAAGGATCTGAGCCACTTTGGCCAAATTATAGATGGGTCAGATCATTTCCAAAACATCAGGATTTCCTGGTATTCAGTGGTTGGTACATACCAAAAGTGCTGACAGTGTCCTAGGCACACAAAAGTAACTGCGTGTGCATCGTTTTCCTGGGGAAGACATGGGCAATGCGTTCATTTTGATGTTACTTTGTCATGCCATACCTACCTAAGCATTGCAGTCCAAGTACACCCCCCTCATTGTGTGTTCCCCATTGTTAGTGGGCTCAAGTATCCCAAATCTCAGGGCTTAAAAGATCTACTTCTAATACCTTGGCTCCCGATTCCACAACACACCTTCATGTTTAGTACATGTTGGCTGTTTTGGTGGAATAAGGGGGACCTATACAATATTAAGCAGATGGCTCTTATTTTATGGCTCGTGTGTGTGTGTGTGTATGATCTCCATTTCATAAATAAACAAAAGGAGGAACTTTTTTGGCCTAAAACAGTTGCTGTGTTGGCTAATCTATAAGAAAGAAAGTGTTGGATCAGTAATCAACATAAATGTTTTCAATGTTGTTTTATACTGTATAATTGGTTTGATTTTGCGTTCGGCAGACTTTTTCCAACTTTTGACTATCTGAGACTCAAATCCAAGACCTAACATAAACATCCAGGCTACTCACCTTATACAGTGCTGATGTATAACTGTTGGTAAAGTAGTACTGGTGCAATTCCTCTGTTCTTTGATGTCCAGATTCAGAGGAACCTTCGGAAGCTGCTTGAAGAGAGCTGACTGGCCCTGTCAACTTCACATCTTCGCTAAAAACACTTCAAAGCATCATTCTTTAAGAGGATTCATAACCGTGCAATAATACTTCTCCTTCACCCTCTGTCTCTCTCCACTCAGGAGTCCTGAATCAGGACTACACAAGTTTTTACCTGAATTAAGATATTTTCTCCCAGGTAGCAAGAGGAAAGGGGGGAAAGCTTTGTTCCTAGTACTGTAGAAGTCAATAATGTTCTAGATAGTGAGAATATGAATATAAATGAGTCCCAAGGATTCAGGGTTTTGTACATATCTAACATTTAAAAATGGTCAGAACTGAAATCTGGTCTCTATGGTTGATTGTTACAATGTAGAATTGTCAATAAAATATTTATAGTGTACTTTAACTTGTGTGGTATTGTTTGTGTTTAAAAAAGTGCCAGAAGGTGATTGCAGAGGAAACTCACCAAATTATTACACTTAAGGCAGTGTTGAGATTCGTATAAAAACTAGATCCATCTTTGCATCATCCTCTGTTAAATTTCAGCATGTGAGAAATGTGTTATTTGAAAAATGCAGCTTTGGTGCAGTATACTCAGCATTCCAAATGTCACAATGTCTACGGGAATGGATTCTAATCCTGTAGTGACTAAAGAAGGGAAACGATCAGTGCAGTCCAAGCAGGGATTATAGTGCATGTTTAGAAAACTGAACCCTGACCACTGGGGCCTTTGAATTTGCTTGATGTTTTTCTACTTATCTTAGGGTTTTTTTTTAACGAGAAGTGACTAACCAGAGCACAGCTAAAGCCAAACACATTCCCAATGCTGCTGCTGCCCCACCTGCTGGAGATTGAGGGTCATTTATAGAAGTGCATAGATTTATACAATGTCTTTAGTAATTCCAGGTGATGTAAAATTTCAGTCTTCATTTCAGTACTTTGTAGGCATCCAATCGCCAAACAGGTTTTCAAAATTTGCTGCTCAATATGTGGCCCTGAAATGCATGGACACTGATCAGCCATTAAAATGAAGAGCACAATGTTCTGCATGTCCACCTGCATCCATGACTCAGCCAGAAGGCCTTTAAAAGGTGTACTCTGGTATTTGCCACCATGAAGTTAGCAATCCTTTGAGTTGTGAGGAGGGGATAGTTGGTCAAGCCTGGACCAGTTTCAGACTAGTTTGTCCAACACACCTGCTTGATTAGATCAAGATCAGGAGAATTTGCTGGCCAGGTCAACATCTTGACATCTGTAATGTTCTTTAAACCCAGGTTTCTCAAACACTGGACCGGGGACCACTGGTGGGCCCTGAAGGTTTTTGATTGGGCTGCAAATCTAAAATTGAGACAGGCCATTGGTCTGCAATTGGTTATTTAAGATTATCTAATGTGGGCCTTGGAAACATGCTGTGATTGATGAGTGGGCCTTAATTTTGAAAAGGTTGAGAGTCATTGCTTTAAACCATTCCTGAACAGGATTTATAGAGTGGCAGGGCCCATCTTATTGAAAGACATAATTGGGGAGTGCCATTACAAAGAAGGGGTGAACTTGATCTGTAACGACATTCAGTTTGGTGCAACTCGTCCAAATGACACCCATATGAATGCTAGGACGTAAGGATCACTGCTCAGAGCATCACTCTGCCTCCATCTTTGTCTTTCCACACCATCTAGATACCACCTTGAGGGCTAGGAACTGTTGTCAATGGTTGGAGCAATTTTGGTAGGTACTAACCAACTGCTGGAAAAACCCAACAAGGTATGCCCTTTTGGAGCCGTAGCCATCATAGTGTGTTCTTTGTCAAAGCCACTCATCGCTCATTTTTCTGCTTTTGGCATATCAACATCAAAGCTGACTTGAAAATGGCAAGCTTAAAATGGCACATCCTTTGACTCCTGTCCCTGTAATGAGAGAATGTTTTTTACAATCAGTGATTTAAATTTTGAGGCTTATTGGTGTACTTGTGAATATTTAATATATCAAAGAGGTTGAAACACCACTGAATAAATGCTTGCATAATTCTGATGACAACCATTGAGGGGACCTAAGGTCTATCTAGACGAAGGAAAAACACCTGCAAAAAACCCTTCCAGAAAACAGAAAAAACACACAACTTCCATCAAAAATAAAAGAATGTTTTATTTGTACAAAGAGTCTGTTATCCCTGGGTAGCATTGACAGATAAGTGCTCTGAAAACAGTTCACATGACTAGTCTGTTTTTTTACTTTTTCATTTTAAACTTTTTCCTGACATTTCACCTTTCTATACAACAAAATGAAACCTTGATATCTTCTAATGACTAAACAAACCAAACTGACCATTCTAACTGGACATTTGAGATTATTGTGAGATTGCCGATAGTTCTGGATCAATGAAAAGGCAAAGCTGAAATTGTTAGTGTTTTGTTCCTCTTTAACTGAAGTGCTGTTCAGATATGTCTCCTGTCAATCTTCACTCAAACTTGATTCCTTGTGCCAGCGGCAGGTCTTTGCTGTAGTTGATGGTGCTGCATAACAGAATTGAGTATTTTTAGGGTTTCAGTGCATTACAGTTATAGAGTATTTTCTGTTTTGAAGTGTGTGTTAAAGAATACATCGTTTCAAAGTTTAATTTGAGGGGAAATATAAAACGGGTTCAGATGATAGTCCCCCAAATGTATACAAAATCCTCAGATATGTCACAGGCAAAGGCAAAACCTCCCCATAGTGAAGTCTATTAAATGCATTTGGCATCTTGTGTTTTCTAAAGCAAATCTCAAAACTGTTCCTGAAAATCACATTTGAGGGATCAAACGGCTCAGTGTGGGAGTAGTTAATCAAAAAATGTGCACTCACCATGTAGACCGTCTCATGTACTGCTTCCATGAGTCGCTGCCCGACTCACGTCCACCTCCTGTGTGTTTTTCCCCTCCTGCACACACAAGAACACCCAGGAGCAACTCAGATACTCCTTTCCACACAAACTTTTCAATAATAGTAGAAAAAGAAGTGGAACTAGACCCACCGAAAGCTCCTCCAATCTCAGCTCCACTGGTTGGAATGTTTACATTAACGATGCCGCAGTCAGAGCCTTTGGGTCTGTTAAGAAACAAAACACCGTCAAACTCGGGTATCTTAGCTGGCGAGTTGAACCACTGGTGAAATCTGAAGGACTGCCAGGTCTGGACTCTGGCAATTATCTACATTAACCACATTTAAAATAGTGCTCAGGCTAACTAAGAGCTAATCAGATTTTAGGCATGCTAATGTGTATATAAAGAGCAACATCAGCTTCAGCGGCACTCTCACCCCAGCCAGCGGAACACTCTGCCCATGTCTTTTGTGAAGATGCTGCTAGAGAGGCCCTGTTTGACTTCATTATTCCAGGCAAATGCCTCTTCCTCAGTCTGAAGATGAAAGAAGAAACGTCCATTAAGGCAAAAAACCACAAGACCCGAAAGCCCACATGCTTGTAGGGAAAATAAATCATGTGTACCTTGAATTTGATCACATAGAGAATGGGGACGAAGGTCTCAGTGTGGACAATGGGGGCGTCATGTGCCAATCCAGTGAAGATGGTAGGCTCCACGTAGTTACCAGGGCGGTCCATTACCTGGCAAATCGAGGTTCGCAAGTCATTGCTTTAATCAGCTCCTATTCTGCTAAGTTTGTTCAATAGTCACTTTTCGTAAACCAGTTGCACTACTGATCTCTTTATCATCTCTGTTCTAGTTATTTTGTTATTCTGTTGCACTATTATTATTTTTTAAATTCTCTCTTGTCTTGTTGCACTGAGCATGCTTATGACAAAATAATTTTAGTTCCTTGTCTTATATCTGTGTACTACAACCATATACCCTGCTGAGATTTTAAAAAAATCAATAAAACAAACACAGTGAACCATTCATAATTACCATAATTAATAGCACAGTAAACGCTTTTGTGATATTGACACTGCAAATGAAGTCAACATTAAAACAAGAAATAAGCCCTTTAACAAATTACAGGAGTTGACTAATTGCTTTCTGTGAGAACTCCTATATTTCCTCCCAGGGTTTTATTGGGCTTCAATGGAAGTCACATGATCCAACAAACAGAATTAGTAAAAATGATGCAGGTACTGTTTCCAACATTTTGTGAGACATTTTTGCAATTGAAATATGAAACCATAAAATGTCATTATAACTTTGTTCATATCCTGCATTAACTGACTTTCCCTACAGTATTTCCGTCCCGCAAAAATCCCTAAGCAGAGTAATCCTATTACCTTCAATTCAGAAGAAAGTGAGATTTATGGGATTAGAGTTTGAATTAAATTCTGGAGTGCCCCAGCAGGGCTGCAGAAACCCGTCACACTGCATTAATGCCTTACACTTAAAATGGTTTATAAGTAGTCACACATGGGACCGTTTATGGTGCAGCATTGTACCTTTCCACCACACACAAGAGTGCCGCCCTGCTCCTTGGCCTGTTCTATGGCAGCCAGGTACTGCTGAACAGCTTGCTTGGTGTGAAGTGGCCCATACAGAGTACTTGCTGTAAACAAAAAACCAAAAGAAACCAGTAAAATCACCTATTTTTTGGTGTTTTTCTTTACAATTAAAAAAAAAAAGTAATTTATTAAAAAAAACAAAAAACAAAACACTGAAAGCGTACTAGAGTGATCACTGAAGAGGTACCCTGAAGGATACGTCTCCAGCAACTTTATTTAGGGGAAAGTAATTGTAATATATTATGTTGTAGTTATACATTTTGAGTCCTGTCTTTATTTTTTATTTTTGAAAGGTAAATTAACGCATTTTCCCCTTGGAAATATGTAAAGCTAAAATTATACACCTTTCAAAGGTCAATGCAGCGAAAGTGAATGCAGCGTAACCTTAACGCTCGCTTAAGGCACATGATCCCAACTTAATGTTGTACCTGAGGGTACATGAATATCACAGTATCCTCCTTTTGACAGTTGACAGTACATAAATGGACTACAGACTCTTTTTTCCCCAAAACATTTTCACGTTTTAAAAGTAGTAAGTTTGTGACTTTCTTGTTTCTCTGAAACAAGCGAAAAACATGAACTTACGGTCCCAGGGGTCACCAATACGGACTTGCTTGTAGGCTTTGGCTAACCTCCCCACGACCTCATCATGAACACTCTCATGCAGCAACTAGGAAACGCACAAATTAGAAATTGTTTATTGACCCCAGATAAGTGCTTTACCTTAAAACCAGGACAGGGAACAGCTAAAATGAAGAAAAAGAAAGGAAAATTTTTTATCTTGCTTTAATTTCTCTTGCTTTTCAATGTTTTTGGTGTGAATTTCCACCTGTAAATTTGTGAATTGTGCATTTTTATGGTAACTAAACTGCAAGAATTACATGGTGAGCTAAACTAGTAAAATGAATAAAGTACATTAAGAAAGACACTATCAGTGCCCATGTTTTACTCACCAGTCTCCTGGTTGTGGTGCAGCGCTGGCCTGCAGTTCCCACAGAGGCAAATAGAGCTGAGGGGACCACCAGGTTAAGGTCAGCGTCCTCGAAAACTGATGACAAGAGAGGAGTTTTAAACATTGTGATGTCTAGTCAAACACTAGAGGAACAGTGTACTGTTTGTTTTCTTTGTAATTAATTAACTGTCACAATAAGCAGGAGTCTCACCATGTATCATCAGCATCATCAGTACTTGCAGGACACTGAACATGCTTTTATCATGCAGAGTACATACAGAGTATAAGATAAGATAATCCTTTAAATACAAATGTAAATAAATGTATATGTAAACTAAGAAAAGTTTGTGTTTGTATGCGCTGAGAATATGTATGTATGTATGTATATATGGACCAGAAGCGTACAGAGTGTAGTAACTGCATAGTAATGAGTAGCTGCATGCAAGTGTCTAATTATCTTACTAAATTACACATTTATTTTCACCCTTTGCTCCCTCTTAGATTTCCAAAATCATGCATAAAAATGTTTTTCCCATAACACTTTTACTGTGCTGTTACTGTTTTGCTATTATATTTCTCCTACATTTAAATACAAACCATATTGCGAGCCCTGAGGAATAAGCTGTACTAATAAAGCCTAAAATCTATGCAGTAGTTTATTTGTTTCACTCACACAGTCAGAATGTAAGTGCACTGTGAAAAAACCTACAACTATTTAAAATAAACCCAAATATCACATGTACAGTGAGCATCTTACCAATGATGGCATTGTTTCCTCCAAGCTCTAGCAACTGGCGACCTTTTCAGAAAACACAGTTATTTCCAATTATGAAAATTGTCTTGAGAGATCAACAAATTGAGAAACACCTTAAAAATGAAACCAATAAGCTGACCTGTGATGCTACACGTGTACAATGCTATGAAACCCCAAGTTCACATGAGGCGCAACAAAACAACCACAAGTAATTCATTTTCTATGTGAGCCAGCCTTGTTTTCTTCGTGGAATCTTTTATAAAATATTCGCAAAACCAATAATTCTGAACAGACACAGCCTGGCAGAGCAGCCAAAGCAAATGTTGCTGTTCTCCATGCTCCTGGTGTGCATGTGAGGTAAGAATAAGTAAACATAATATGCTAACCAATACGGGTCACTCACCAAACCTCTCCTGCACCATCAGAGACACCAGTTTGCCCACATGAGTGCTGCCAGTGAAGGACACCAGGTCCACCCTCTCATCTTTAGCCATCGCTGTGCTGCAGACAGATGACACAAACCATTAAACTTGAACCATGACTACAGACACGAACGAGAACATTGCGAGTCTCACATCTGCCTGATCTGTGAGAAATTTATATGATTACACAAACTGGCCAGTTTCACATGGCTAGATTGCCAAAACCCTCAAACCAGCAGAAAACAAATCTTCATTTTTGTATCTTGAATACAAGCCTGGTTTCAAACAAGAGGCTCTCCAGTATTTGTTAGCTTTTTTGCTTTAGGGACATTACAGAAGTACTGAACATGACTACCATGTTCTAACTATTGCGTATCTGTTCAAATACACATAGAAATTTGAAATAATCACAAAAACATTGACTCTGAAACAGACACGCACACTTTTTAAAACACAGGCTAGAGCACATGGCCTTGACAGTGTACTGGTCATTTCCAAAGTGGTGCATCAATTCCAAAGTGCCTCAGTCCAAAAGAAGCTCACTGAACACTGTTGGGAAACAGCTGCGCTGCTCTTACCCAATGTCAGCCCCTCCACACGTCATGGAGCAGATAGCACCAGGGAGGTTATTCTGCTCCAGCACCTCAGCAACAATCCTGAATGTACATGTAAAAAGAAACCACACAAGGAATATGACTAGAGACATGATGTAAACTTCTGACAATTGAAAAGCAACATAAAGACAGAAAGTTCATAGCGTACAGCATACTGGTTTTATAGGACAATTTGCACACTCCAAGTTTGACCACAGAGCTTGCGGTCATTACAAATGACAAGATAGAGGACTTTAATATCCTCAATAAGCCATGTATCTGGATTTTCATCATAAGACATTGATCTTTCGTTTATGCAGTTTTAATTGAAAAGATCTGGCTAAAGTGAAAGGACAGCTGCTGATGGCGGCTGCTTCTGAATCGGACATCAACGGTGATACTGTCTAGAATTAAAATGAGATATTGCACTGTAACCCAGTGTTGGGTAGCTGTGGATTGGGCGCAAGGTTCTGAGTGATAACTGTTGATCAGCATGGCTAGATTTAACACTTTTGCACGAAAGTCAGTGCAGCTCCTAGACAAACATCAAGTCATAATGTTATTTCACTTAAAACGTTGACTAAAACCAATCAATTTTCAACGACTGACACTTTACAAAAACACTTTAAATGTTAGACTTGGGGAACGTGAAGACACTTGATGATAAAAAACATGTGATATCCTTAACCTATAGTCGTATGGGTAATGCCCAAATTAAAAGATTATATTGTTCAAGATTATTGATTCAAAATTTAGAACAACTAGATCAGTATTCTACTGAGGGCAAATCTTCCCTGCTATGTTGGTTATATTTGCATCAAACCAGGGAGTGTAAAAAGTGTCTATGGTCTATTCTAAGGCACACTCACTTTGTAACTGCTACACTGGTAAGGGGTGTGGTTGGAGCTCCTTTCCTGCAAAGAAAATAACATAAAAGTAATTAAGAAATCAGAATAGCTTTTAAGTGCAATGTCCTTCACGTCTAATATAAGTATCTTGCCTGCTTTATCCACAACCTAAAAGTTATTCTTAAGTGTAGAAGCCTTACCAAAGGCAGACATTGCCGCAGATTAGAGCAATAGCATTGTTCCATCCGTACACTGCTACAGGAAAGTTAAAGGCAGTGATGATGCCCACCAGGCCCACAGGGTTCCACTGCTCAATCAGGGCATGGCCTGGTCCTGAAATTACAGCACAAGGATGTTTAGTGACTTCTTTACAGATTCTTCCATAAGGGCTGCATGATATACAGCTATAATAATAATAATAATAATAATAATAATAATAATAATAATAATAATAATCAATGTAAATGAACACAATAAAATCAAAGTAAATGAACACAAGATGTACATGTCATTAATTAGTAGATCAGGTTATACAAAGTAATTAAGGGAAAATTATAATATAACAATCATAACATAATGATATACAATTATTCACACTTTCAAAATGGAAAAATTAACTTAACACTGAAATACAACTTATTTAAAAATACGACTTAACACCTAAATAAATCTCTACTCTGAAATAAAACATTTAAAAACATTTTTTTAAGAAACATACATAAATAAATCTGATTATTGATCACCTGAATCAAATCTTATTTATGAGGAAAAGTAGAAAAAGACTGATGTAATCAACCCTCTCCTCTTGTGACCAGTTGGATGGTAAAACATTACAAGCGGTTTGTCAAAGCTAATTAGTGCCATTTTGGTTAAGAGTGAACAAGTGGTTGAATTATTCTGTAAACACTGCAACATTTCTCTTATTTCCTTTGATATGATGCTTTACAGAAAATGTTTTTATTTGGAAATTAGGAGAAATATTTTCAGCAGTTCTTAAAACTGGAACTTTTTGTCATTGGTCTCATATTTTTTTCCAGAGCTATATTTGGTCTGTTAAATATTATCGCAACTTTTGCAGCACTGGTATCACTAAGGGCTACAGATTAGGCCTCCAACCAGTCACAATGTACCAGCCCTACTGTTGTGAGCATCCCAACCAATCATAACTTATCAATTGTAAACTAAGGTCACAAAAAAACTAGAGAAAATTCTGACCATAACAGTGGATGATTCGTCAAAGCTGACATACTTTCAGAGGGCAGAACAGGTCCGCCAATCATGCGAGACAGTCCAACGGCGTAGTCACACACATCAACATACTCCTGCACCTCCCCGACACCCTCCACATAGATCTTCCCCATCTCCAGAGACACCTGTCGATGATGAGGCAAAGATCTTTCACACCGAGGGCTCAAAATATTTCATTTAATTCAGCATTTTACTCATAATCCAATCTAGTCTCACTAAATAACTCGGAAAGGTGGCTGTACCAGGCTGCCAAGAACTTTGATCTTCTTCCTCAGAGCGTCGCCAATCTGCCTCACAATCTCACCTCTCTTTGGAGCGGGGATCTGTAAAAAAAAAAAAAGAAACAGATAAATGATTTAAGAGTTCATAAATGGAAATAGAAAGCATAGATATTAATTTTCTGATATGAATGAAAATGTTGTTGACAGGAAAATAACATTATTTACATAACATTACATTAATCAGGCAGACGCTTTTATCAACTTCAACATTCAAGTTTTAGAACAGGTGGAGGACCAGAGTGCTAAAATCTTTATGTAAAACTAGAGCAAGAAGATAGACAGCTAAAGCTAAAGGTCATCTTAGGAAGCTCATTCCACTAGCAAGGAACTACAAAAGGGAAGAGCCTGGACTGGTTAAAAGTCTGATATCTTGTTTGGGGTGCTATACTTACATCTGCCCACACTTTCCAGGCCTCCCGTGCTTTCTGTACCGTTTCCTCATATTCAGCCAGGGTGGCCTGGTTGAAGGGTAACGGATGAATTAATACCTCATGAAGATGAACAGTGTGATCAACAGTGTGGTGTACCAATTTGTTAGTGATTTAACCTGCTCTGGACATTCATCACAAAATCTAAATGTTATTAACGCTTTAAATGCCAGTTAGATCACCTAATCCTACTGGTTTATATAGGGTGAAAAGCATTAAAAACAGTTTTTAACCAAGTAATACATGCAGCCTGATTTATTTTTTAAGCATTATTTCAGCTAAAGATATATCAATAATTAGCAGTGTCAGTGATTTTTATACATTGTTATTTTTTTTATGCAGTGACAGAAAAAGCATTAAAAAAACTCACACTCAGTGTACTCATGGACAAAAATGGCCACCTCTTGTTTACACTCCCAAAACGTTGTTGTTGAT
>JBBMFX010374107.1:0-33503 GCA_037832545.1 Rhabdalestes septentrionalis
ATCTGCAGTGGGATGTGCCACTCACAGGTAAATCATAGTTTTCTTTGTTTATTTTTCATTCTGAAGCAAATGTGCTTCGCATCAGTGTTGGTACTGAGGAAACGAAATAATAAACAGTTAATACCAAAACAGAGCAAAACAAATATTTAATGCCCTTTAGAACAAAATTAAATTCTAATTTCTCTTTGATGTAACATTGTTAACTCTAAATTACATAGACAAACATCAGATAAACATATTTTTAGACAAATATATACACAAATAATGAAATAACAATGTATAATGTGACAAGAATAATATGGATATATTAGTTTTATATCTACAGAGCTAAAATAATAACAGCTCATGCATTGTTTGAATAAAATCTACACACACATACACACACACCTATATATATTTGTATATTTAATCAGAGAACATCCTAAAATTACATTTCTGAAATATTAATTCCTGATAAGAGAAACCATGGGTGCTTTGTGATCTCCTGTGTTTTTGAGATTTAAAAAAATATTTTTGATGAAAAAGTAAAATCCCTTTAAGCCAGCTTCTTTATTTAAATAAGTGTAGAAAAAAACCCGCTACTGACAAACAACAGACTATTTAGTATTGTATGTGTGTGTGTATGTATATATATATATATATTTACAGATGTATAAGTATATAGAGATAGATAGACATACATTATTATATATAGATATATAACTGTTTAAAATATTTGTTTAAGTATGCAAATAATCTATTCATGTTTTTCTGCCTATTGCCTCATTTAAATAAACATGTAAATGGGAAGTGGGGAGCACTGTTCACTGTTGCCTCACACCTCCAGTATTGGGGGTTTGAATCCACATCTTAATCTTGCGCATTGTTTCCTGGTGATGGTGTGGGTTTCCTTCGGGGTCTCCAGTTTCAACCACAGTCAGAAGACATGTGCATCAGGTGAACTGGGGATTCTAAAGTGTGTGTGTGTGTGTGCTTTGAGGTGGACTGGCGAGCCGCATGGGTTTGTAACCATTACCAGACAGAAAGCAGACTAGTCAACATCAGAGGTACAAGTCGATGCCCCCGGAGAGAAGTCATGTGTTTATTCCTCTCTCTGTGTGTGCATGTGTTCACAATGCAGTATCTGCATATATTTACACACAAATAAAGTTTGTATTCATCTGTTTGTTTGTTTGTCAGGACACAAATCTGCGAGGTTTTGTGTGGAGGAGGTTTCGGGTTCAGAGTGTGTGTGTGTACAAGTCGGTCACGTATCGCTCAGCCAAGGTGCCTGGATGCCCCAGCCACATCGACCCAGTGTTTGTTTACCCTGTCGCCCGCCTCTGCCACTGCAGTAAATGCAACACTGTTCGAAACGAGTGTGTCCACCTGCGCAGACATGCCCACAGTGGCTGCAGATACAAACACCTGTAGACTGGAAAACTATCTGGTCCATGGCTTTATTACTCATTTTAAATGAATTGGACACCTGGTTATTAATAAATATCTTATTTCTGATGAATGTATAGAACAAATTATGTGTAGAACAACCTGTTCTGACTTTTCATCCCTGGTAAATACTTAGCATTTAAGCATTTTTTCTGCTTTCCTTCAGTTCATTATCATTTTATATGAGTTCAGTTTGCCTTGGTATAATATTGTCCTCATGGTCCAACTGTAAACACCACCAGTAAAACATTTTTGCACACCAGAGCTCTTTCCCAATTATCTGTTTATATTTGTAGACTTCTGTTCTTGTTGATAAGTGAACAACTATAACTATAAATGAAAATATGTCTACTCACATAAGTTTCTTTTTAAGATGAATGAATATGTAACAGTTCATGTCTGACACCATATTAACTGGTTGTGTGGTGATGCAGAGTCAAATTCTAGACTGTACATTAACTTTAAATGCACTTGTGTTTTCATTACTTAACAGCTGGTTAAATATCTATCACTTCTTTGGTAATCCATGTTATATTGAGTGGCTTATTGTAGATTTGTAGTGACAAAAAAAGACATGTTCTGGCTAATTAAGAATTACTTAAATATTGAGTGTATTTTATTTAATTTTAAGGGAGTAAAATGTAGAAAATCTTTGTGTGCTAAAAAAATCAAAAGCCTGGATTTAAAAACTCTCCAGTTTCACTGGAAAATGTTCCCTATTACAAAGGTACCCCTTAGTGATTGTAGCCCAAACAGAAAATCGTTTAGTGCATTTTTTCTGTTTCCAAGTTAGTAAGGGTTCATTCTCAGCTAGGTCACTCATTCATTCATTTTGTCCTCTCATTCATTTCATTATTTGTTTATCTTGTTTGATTTCTTGCTTGATCTTTCATTTTTCTTGTTCATTCTTTCTTGCAGTATTTCCCTATCTTTATTTGTTTTATTCCCCATTATCCTTTTAACACATTCTGTCCACTATTTCTCTCTTGTCCTTCTTTTTCTCTAATCTTTCTCTATATCTTTTATTTTATCTCGTTATCTCTTTTTAAAAAAACATGTTTCTATCTATATCATGGTCTCTTGTCTTTCTTCCCTTTACTCTCTCTCTCTCTCTCACTCTCTTTCCCTCTTTTTCTTATCCTGTGTTAATTATGTCTAACAAAAAGCCATTGGAAATTCAGCTGTGTGTGTGGAACTCCATAGGGGACAGAGTGAACCCTATGTGTGTTAAAACTGGAGTTTTATTACTTACATAGTGCCTCCTAGAAGAAGTAGGGAATCATTTCCGAATCAGATAGATGTGTTATTAAGAAAGAAAAAGAGTGAAAAAGATGGTCCCAGATTGGTATTGGCAGATATTCGAGTTTGAAATATCAGTATTGGTATTGAACGTGAAATAGTAGAATCATACCATGCCCCCACAAGTTAGATGGAGCTAGGCAAGCTCTCTATGGCCTTCATGGACTGGACTGAAGTCTGTGATTTTGGATTAATTCACAACATCATTAGACAGATGAATCAGCCAATCAGTTCTGATATAAAGTTGTTGGGGACAGTTCATGTGAGGTGGAGAACATCATGCTTCTGGAGGTTCCTTCTGGATATTCACCGACTGTGAATATGAATAGCGATCTTAACAGTGTGTGTCAGATGGCTTAACCAGTGTGTATGTTCATGTCAGATGGACAAACCAGTTTGTGTGTGTTCATAGACCCACACATTTGATTTAAGTTATTAAAGTATTCGTTTTGTTTAAAAAAACCAAACAGAGAATATAATTATTGGATTATTAGATTTTCTAAGATAATTAACATATTTCTGTTTGTTGAGACACATTTCAGGTGTAGTACAGATTCATTTATAAAACAACCAGATTTTCTTTTGGATCTTATGGTTTTTCTGAATATCTGATAATGTGAGATAGTTAAAGATCAAAGCAGTGACAGAAAAGAAAGAACATTTTAAGATCTTAAATAAGGACCAGGCTGAGACTGGAGAAAGGTTTTTAAGTGATGTTAAACAGAGCTCAGTTAGGCCTGGGAGAAATGGGCTGGATAAATAAAAGTCATATTCTGTATTATCCTTTCCTCTGGGTCTTCTCATTATACTAATTTTTGGATCACTCTGTCTTAGAGTCACAGTTTTTAGTCCAGTTTCATTGTTCTTAGCCATGTTTGACATTTTTTTTCACTAGTCCATCACAGGACAGCACACAAACTCACCTTTGTGTGGGGGGCAAGGTTTTAATCTTCTCTCCTCATGAACCCTATGAATTTTGGGCTTTGGGAGGAAACCAGAGATCCCTGCAAAAACCCACAAATAACAAAGGACATTAAAGAATATACAAACTCACCCAAAGGGAACCCTCAAAGCCAGGAATCAAATCTATAGGACAGAGGTGTGTAAACTACAGCCTGCGGGACACGTCGAGCCGTTGGTCATTTTAATCCGGCCTGCCGCCGATTGGTGTATCATCTGTGTGTACTGGCATAACACTTACAGCGATGGGAACTTCAGCTCTTTTCAGAGAGCTGGCCATTCTGGCACGGCTCCCAAAGAAGAGCCAGTTCTTTCGGCTCCCAAAGGGCTTTTAGTTTATTATCATCTGTAGCCTCATATTTTAGGCTAACCTGACAAATATGAATGCTTTGTGTGTTGATAAACCCTTAGATTGTTTTACAGTTGCTCTTAGATTTTTTTTACAATTGACTGTTATAGCAGTTTATGGATTTAATATTTTTATTGTTGGCTGTTTTATTTTCTTATTATGATGTTTGTGATTGACACAGTTCAGGTCTCACACTGAGTGTTGTGTCCCGCCATGTTGGTCTTTAACAAATCTGAATTCACTTCTGATTATCAGTTGCAGCTTAATATATAATTCACTGCTTTTTACAATTGGAGAAAAATAATATTGAGTAGAATTAAGTTCGAGTTAAGTTCAGTTCGGCCCCCCAACACAGTTCAGATTTTTCATGTGGTCCCCTGTAGAAATGAATTGCCCAGGCCTTCTATAGGCACCCGCGATTTACCTAAACCAGACTCAACCAGTTCCCGAGTAATTCCTCACACTTACCAAAACCTTTCATAACCAGAAGGGAGAACTATTCCAGTGCAATGTTTAAGTCCAGGATTTTCATTTTATTTAAATGGTTGTAAAGATAGAAACATGTTGTTTCCAAGGAAAAAGTGAATGTATGGTAACTTTAAAGCCCGTTTGAGATACTACCAGTGAAACGTTTATGCACGGGCGGAGATTTTCTACATTTGCATGTTGCATGATAAAAGTTAATCCATCTTTTTAAAATATTGCGAGCAGATTTGCTCATTTTAGAGGCAATTTATTTTTGAATAATTACTAACAATAACCAAACAACATAACTGGATATGCAGTTAATAAACAACTGCAAAATCACCCTTTAACGGCAATAATATAATAATAATAATAATTTAAAAAAATAATAATAATAAGAAGAAGAATAAAAAAAAACTATTACAAGAGTACCAACAACAAACAACCACAGTAACAACAGTAATAATATTATTTAAACAACAATAATTATTGCGTTGGCATAATTATTGATTTAAAACAACTGAATTCATCTAAACAGATTTTACTCAGCAACCAAACTGAGCATTGGATTCATTAACTTATTTTCACCACAGAGACATGATTATACTTGTATGTGCTTATGTGTACGTGTGTGTGAGTGTGTGTGTTTGTATGTGTGGGTGTCTGTGCATACACTGAGGGAATTAAGTATTTAATCTCATGCTGACTTTGTACATTTACTTGCTGAAAAGGAGTGTATGTGTGTGTGTATGTGCTTGTGAGTGTGTGTGTGTGTGTGTGTGTGTCGGAGAGCGAACGAGGAGCAGAGAGAGAGAGAGGATTTTTTGGGAGTGGAGTGCAGTTCTATGACCATGCCTCAGCTGCAGGGTGTTTGTGTGTGTGTGTGCATGTGTGTGTGTGTGGCTATATAAAGCTGCTCCACTTTCACACACACTGCTACTGCTTTGGCTTCTGCCTTGCACACACACACTCTCACCAGCTAACACACACCACCAAGCAGCGCTATGGTTCAGCAACCCATCAGGTACGAGAATTACTTCTAATTTCACTCATGTTTAATCCACTCTGGATTTTAACTGGGCTCTAATCCAGATTCACAGTTTTTAGTCCAGTTTGACCTTTTCCATTTGCAGCTGATCTTTACCTTTATTCAGACCTGTACTGCTGTTTTTAGCTCACCTAGACTATTTAGTCCTGTTATACTGTTTTTATAAAAGTTTTCTGGTTGTTGGACAAGTTAGACAAATTTTCTGGTTGTTGTTTACTGTTAGCTAGTCCTGATACTTCTTTTATTGTTGTTCTACAGTTGTTTAGTCCAGTGCTTTTCATCCAATATTACTATGTTTAGGTGAGGTTTACATTTCATAGCCCAGCCCTGCTGTTTTCAGTACTTTCCTACAATTTTTATACCTGTTTATTTTTTTTTTTTAACCTGTTAATTTGTTTTAGTTAAAGTTCTGCTGGTTTGAATAGTTACCATTTGTTTTTGACCCAGTTTGCTTTAAATACTTCTGTGATATTACTTTTAGCCCAGTTTTATGGTTTTAGCCCTGTTTTACTGTTTTTGATTCGGTTCGGTTCTCCGTGTTTCAATGAAAGCTTATTTGAATGGCCTTTTAACTTTTTCGATGAATATCTCATTTACATTTATAGCATTTGGCAGACACCCTTATCCAGAGCCACTTAAAATCATTAGTTACAGGGATCGTTAAGTGTTTTGCTCAAGGACACAGTGGTAGAAACTGGGGGGAGGGGCGGGGGGATGTTGAACCTGTGACTTTGTGGTCATCAGGTTCCCAGGCAAGTGTTTTACCTACTAGGATACTACCACTCACAATTAATATATTCATATCAGAAAAGTGAGGTAATTTGACGTATCATGAGACAGATGCTCATGTACAGAAGATATTTATTTATTACCAAATAAACTCATCAACTTAATAATCCACTTCGATAAGAAATCACAAAATTTTTACCCTTTGGAATAAAGGGAAAAATGCGAATCGGATGTCGGAAGCACAGGTGAAAAAATTTGATAAAACACTAGACTTGTTGTAAAGCAGCTGAATAGTTGTGAAGAAATTATGAAGTGGCTGTGAAGTTGTTATCTTGCTGTAAAGTTGTTCTTGTTAAGTAGCTGCAGAATAGTTGTAAGAAGTAAAGTAGCTGTGTTTAAAGAAGTTTTAAATGTGCTGTGAAGTTTGTAGATTGCTAAAACTTTGGCAACGGAGAGTCTTATGTCTGTAATCAGGTTGCAAGGTAGACAGTTGATATAAAATAATTTTTCCTCTTTTCTTCTTCAGCCTTCCTGCTAAGCTGATTAATGGTGGCGTGGCCGGGATGGTGGGAGTGACCTGTGTGTTTCCCATCGACCTTGCAAAAACTCGCCTGCAGAACCAACGCAGCAGCCAAAGAGTCTACAGGAACATGTAGGATAACACTCAGCTACAAGCTAACAATGGTTTTCATTATTTAGTTATTGAACTACTTAACTATAATGAATTATTCTGAAAGATTTCATTTTTATAATATATATAATTAAGTGTAACAATTGAATACAAACACAAGTAAAAACTCATAAACATTCTCTCTCACACAAACTCAGTCTTTTCTCCTCTCTCCGATTTGCTGAGAAGTGAATATAATAAACATACAATGTCATACACTCCTCTCAGTGGTCAGTATCAGAGGAGTGTGTATAAAGAGCCGCAGGCTGAAGGTTTGGCAACTGAAGAAAATCTGCAGAACCAGTTTTCCCACAGTTACTCTGTTCAGAGAGGCTGATGCAACATTCTGCTTGCGCTAACATACCACCACTGAATGGCTTTATACGTGTGTGTGTGTGTGTGTGTGTGTGTGTGTGTGTGTGTGTGTTTGAGGGTTGCTAGCTCCATCCAACAGCAATCCTGGAGTATTCATTTAATATGAATTAATTAATTACACATATCATAAAATAGTTTCGTGGTTTAATTAATTAATGTTTTGTTTTTACATTTTTCTGCCTCTGTGTGTTTTTAGGCCAAGGCAGCTTAGTGTATGTCAATGTGTGTGTGTGTGTGTGTGTGTGTGTGTGTGTGTGTGTGTATTAGATAATGCCCTGTGAATAATGCAATGTTCTGAATGTTGGTTTTTTTTTCAGGATGGACTGTCTGATTAAAACTGTCCGCTCTGAGGGCTATTTTGGAATGTACAGAGGTAAGATCATGCACACACATATGCACAAACTCCCATACACACACTTTTTAACACAGATTTTTATTCTGTTTGCTCCCTTTTACAAGGAGGTCATTTGAATATTATTTTCATGTGAAGATTTGAACATAATGACTTTCTGCAGGTGCAGCAGTGAACCTGACCCTGGTTACCCCTGAGAAGGCCATCAAACTGGCAGCAAATGACTTCTTTCGCCACCAGCTCAGCAGGGGAGAGTGAGTCTTACTGTTCACTGAAAATAATAGTTATAACTAGATTGCATTTCTGTGAGAAAATGTTTGATTTTCTAATTGTGTAGTTGCTATAAAACCAGTGTTTGGAGACACACAAACTTTGGTTTTATGGCCAAAAACCACTCTCATGTGGAAATGGGTTGGAAAAGTGCAAGAGCAATCACACTAATAAATAAAGTCTTGTGAAGCAAGTTTTTAAGGAGTTTTTCCTCACAGGTCTAAACTGAGCGTGTTTAAGGAGATGCTGGCTGGCTGTGGAGCCGGAGTATGTCAGGTGATCGTCACCACGCCTATGGAGATGCTAAAGATCCAGCTTCAGGATGCAGGCCGACTGGGTGAGATTACTACACCTATTACTAAATACACATCACTGTTCTCAGATCAGCCACAGCATTTACACTGACAGGTAAAGTGAACCAACTTGTTACCATGACAGCTTTAGGGGGTATATTGAACATTCAGTTGGTCGAGGTACAGCCGAATTTATTAACCCTTCAGCACATAGCGTCTGGACTTTCATCATCCCAAAAACAAGTGCCTGAACCAGCGGATGGTGTTTTATTATATAATAATAACAACGTATCTTGTCATGCCTAAATTTGACCAATCAAAAAGCAATTAGGCAGTCACCTCAAATACAGCCTGCTTTTAAGCCTGCCACTGAGCAGAACAGTGACAGCATGGGTGCGGCTCGGCTTGTCCACAGCTCACTTTATTTGTGATGAAAAACATTTTTATCTTACATTTTCCATCAAAATAGTTCTCAAAAGTTCAAAAACCTTTTAAAGGCAAAACAGTCTTTGGTTTTCCCTACATGTTCTCCGCAGTGGCCCAGAGGAACTTGGCGGTGGTGACCTCATCCACAGGTGGTGGCAGTACCATGCTTAGCTGCAGCTACATGCGTCCAGTTTCAGCCATGCAGATCACTCAGGAGCTGCTGAAGACTCGGGGCGTCCAGGGCCTGTACAGGGGGCTCGGGGCCACACTGCTGAGGTGGGATTGTCAATGTTGCTTAGCAATTTTCTTTTGAAGCATTTGCCATTTACTCTACAGTGCACTTGGGTGCAAAAACAGCTTTATGAACTCATTGTGCCCACGGTAGTTTAGCTCCACCCATTCCATCTACAGCAATTTGGCCCCTCCCACAGCATTCTGGCCTACCCATTTACCCTACAGTAATGTAGCTCTGCCCATTTATTGTACAGTAATTTGGCCCCTCCCACAGTAATCTATCACATACATTGTAGGCTCACTGACCTGTCTAGTAGTTTAGCCCCACCCATACAGTCTCCAGCAGTTTAGCCCCGCTGATAGCACTCCCTCACCTGTTTCTATTAAACATACAATTTTGCACCTCCCACAGCATATTAGCACACTTCTTCAACATACAGCACTTTAGCTCCACCCATTCAACCTGCAGCAATTTAGTGACTCCCACAGAAACCTAGCCCACCTATTCTTTTTACAGCAATATGGCCCTTTCCCCAGCTGTTCAGCTTATGGTAATGTAGTGCTGCCCTTTCGGTCTGGCAGTTTTGCATCTCCCAGAGTAATCTAGTGCCCTTGTTCATCCTACAGCCGTTTAACCCCACCCATTCTACCTTCAGTAGTTTAGTTCCTCCCACAGTAATCTAGCTCACCAATTCAACCAACAGCAATTCTACAGCATTTTGTTCCATCCCGTATCAGTTTAGCCTGCTCATTCAACCACAGTAGTTTAGTCCTGCCTATTCAATGCAAAGCAATTTATTCCTTCCCAAAATTACTAACCCATCTATTCAGACTCCAGAAGTTTTGCCCCATATTCTCTCTACAGTAATTTCACCCCTCCCACAACAATTTATTTCATTCATTCAGTTTAACCTGTCCCACAGCTTATTAGCCCAATCAGCCTACAGCAATTTAGCCCTGCCCAAAGCAATATAGATATTATGTCAAAATAGCAGATCCTCATTTTTTTCTATGTTTATGGTTACAGATTTTTTTGTCTGTTGTTGACATTGTGTTTGTGTGTTTATTTTACAGGGATATGCCATTTTCTGTAATTTATTTCCCCCTCTTCGCTCACCTGAACCAGCTAGGGAAGCCTTCAGAAACTGAAAACGCACCATTTTACTGGTCCTTCGCATCAGGCTGCGCAGCCGGATGCACAGCAGCAGTAGCAGTCAGCCCCTGTGATGGTGAGTATGTGTGTGTTTGTGTGGTATGAGTGTGTGTCAGTGTAGGTTTGTACCATATCTAAACAAATTTGTGTATCTATGTCTTCCAGTGGTAAAAACAAGGCTCCAGTCGCTCAATAAAAGTGCGAACGAGGAAGTGTACAGCGGCGTGGTTGACTGCATCAGGTATTGTGATCATTCTTACATTCACAGTTCTGTTGTAAAGTGCTGTGCAAAAGTTTTTAGCCTTATTTTCAAACAGTCTTATTTTTGGCATATTGAGTACATTAAATGAAAGAAATGGGAATAAATGTGCCTAAAGATGCAAAGTGCCTAGATGAGGATTTTCCAGCCACTCAGCATTCAGCATTTCATTGTCCTCAGTTCACCCAGTGTGAATCTTCTCACCTCAGCCTCACTCCTGGGGAATGAACAAATAGTGTAAATTTGTTCTTAGCTAACTAGCAGTGCTGATTATTTTTAATAAACAAAACACACATCTTTCATAACTGACCTAAGCTTTAGTGTCTTAAAGGCTACTTATGATGTTGTCTTTGTAGCTTTTGCAGGAGTAACTTACCTTTGTGGTCTCTTTGTGACCGCTCAGATATATTATCCTTATATATTATTAAGGTGGCTCTCCGCTCTGCTCACTTTCTCTGTACATTGCTTAAGTGATTCAACCACAAAAATCAAATCTTTAAACGGTCATTACCCCATGCCTGAGCATCCAATTGATGATCTATATGGTCTAAGGCAGTTGTGAAAGTGTCTCAGAGGAGACGTGTCATCAAAATCACCTACAAAAACAATAACAATAATATAACAATGAAAACAACAATCACACTAACAAATGCCTGTGTTATTTGTCCCTCTGCAGGAAGATCATTCATAAAGAAGGTCCATCTGCTCTGATGAAGGGCGCTGGCTGCAGGGCTCTGGTCATCGCACCACTCTTCGGCATCGCCCAAGTGGTTTACTTAATTGGTGTTGGAGAATTCCTCCTGGACCAATACCCCTTCAATCTCCGCTCAGCCTAAACACATTAAACCGTCCAAACATTAAAGAGATAGTCCAGCGAATGATGTAAATTGGATTTTTTTCATTTTCGCCAAACTTTTTCTTTAAAGCCAAATGCCTACGGCAGCTATAATGGAACAAATGTCTGATGTTGTGAGATTTGTTGAGGAAATGCTAACAGTAGCATGTACAGCTGGCTTACTCGAAGCCAAGACAACATTGCACTTGTCAGTGTTGTCTTTCTTTTTTTATTTTTGAAAAGTATCTCCAGGAACAGCCTTTGGCTTCCCTCAGTGAGGGAATGAATGTCATGTCACTCAAAATACCAGTTGTCCATTCTGTTCGTCTATTTGACAAAAGCCTGCCTTTTTCAGGGGGCAACAATTCTGCTTCGCTCAACCAGATCTGTTTGTCCCATTTGTCTTCATATTTCAACCCTGTTTAAAGGGTGTTGGGGTGAGGAATTTTGATGGATCTTTTGAAACCAGAGGTATTTACATGGTAGATTCCAAAAATCTCTCAATTTGAGATGCGTTTTTGGAGGAGTTTATGCTTGGGGTGTGTGGAATGCAGATTTGGTGTTGTGCCATCCAGCTGGACCAAGTCAAGACTGGACTCATGCATAACTCAAAGGCTGACTAACATGAAAACATTTGCTGGCATAGTCATCCCAAAATACCCGCCATACCTCATATAAACACAAGTGCCTCCAACCAGACGGGGAGGATCGAATGTGTCTTACGAGTTTAGGTTTAGAAAATGTTTCAAGAAACCCTTGAGCATCTTCCGTTTCTTCTTATGGTCACATGAGTTTTCTTCTCACGTTTTTATACTTTCAGTCTGGGTCACTTTCCTGACCCCTCCAAAAAATTGCATTTGGGAACATCTTGGTGAAGCAGTGCGGATATTTTCCAGCTGCTTAGCCCAAGGATTTCTGAACCAATATGAGCAAAAGCTAAATAAAGGAATTATTAATATGAAAGTTGTTTTCTGTGTTTAATTTTAGAAGTGTGGAAAAAAACCTGACACTTCTTTCAATGTGAAAATGTATTTATGCTGATATTAAGTCATTCAGGAAAACGTATATTTTATATAAAACACCTGAATAATCTTCTTTAAAAAAGCAAGATAACTTTTCATGAAATTCAAATCATAATGAAATATCTCTTCTTTTATAAGCACAAATAAAAAATAGGTTTAACAGGCATCAAGACATTTGAACTGAGGAAGAGACATAGACCTGGATTGAGAGGGCAATCCACAGAGATTAGAGCAGAGACAGGGGGCAGTGACCAGGGCTTGATATCAGAACAGATTCTGTCCCAGTCCCTGTAACAGAGAAAATGACAATGTCTTATATATAGGCACTGGGAAACAGATTGACACTGGGACAGAAACATACATATATATGCAGAGACACATACCAGAATAGAGACCAGCACTTGGAAAGATACAAGAATTCAGTACCAAAACAAAAAGACAAAAAACTAGGACAAAGAATCTATAACAAGCACTAAAACTGGGACAGCTACTACAGTAGATATCATGACAAGGGCATGGTAGCACAGGCTACCGTGAAACAATGACAGTGATTTTTGATGGGAACAAAGGCAGTGGCTGGGATGAGAACCAGGACTGAGTAAAGACTGGGACTGGGATGGTGACCAAAACTGGGACAGAGGCAAAGACAGAGACCAGTCCAGATAAAACAGTAAGGGCTGGGACAGAGAATGCGACACTGGCTGAAAAAAAGGTTTTAAATCAATGCCCACGAGCAAGTCTACTGGTCCGAATAATCTATCAGCTTTTCTACTGAAGAAACTTGTATAGGAGCTCACTCTGGCCTGGCATTTAGATTCCACAGTACCAAAACTATGGCAAAATCTATAATAATTCCAGTGCCCAAGAAGGCATGTCTCCAGGAGGAAAATGACTATCGGCCAGTGGTGATTACCTCAAATGTGTTTAAATCATTAGAGCGGCTTATGATTGAGCAACTAACTAAATGTGGTCCTTTTGAAGGGCACTAAATGTACACCAAAGTTCTAGTGGTTTCAGAAACCTGGAGGTCAAAGCTGATGGATCACAAGCTGATGGATCTGTGGGCTGTGTGGTGGATGGGTGGAATGACATTTTTGGTCTCTGTGCAGGGAACGTGTGGGGCTGCTGTTGAAGCATCAGTTTCAGCTGTGGGAATGAACACTCCTCAAGGGGAAAGAACTAATAGAGAGAGGTGTAAAGCAGAAACTGATCCAGTTTCTCAGACCAAGGGTCACCCAGCTACCAACAATCTCTTATGAAGCAGAACTTGCCACTGCCCCAATCTCCCTTCCCACAGGTGAAAATTATTCTTCACCATCAGGCCTCTCAGCTTCCCAGCAAAGGGAACAAACATGTAATTTTTTCTCTGCCCGAGACAGAGACAGTGAGACGGGGCAAGGGATGGACACATGGGTTGGAGATGAAGACAGGTAAGGGTAAGAAGCTGTGCTGGCTTCGGGTAACTATACCTTGCCCGGGCCCAGGCTCAAATACTTAATCTAAATGTAGTCCTTTTGAAGGATACCCGACTTTCACCGAGGATCTAGTGGCTCTAGGATGTTTGGAGGCCACAGTTGAAACATCATCATGTAAAGCAGAAACTGGGATTAGTCTAGTTTCTCAGGCCAAAGGTCACTCAATGTGTAAGAGTATCTCATGAAGCCGTTACTTCATTTTCTGCCCCTCGGCCCGCAGATCTCACCCCTTAGTAATTCTTCAGCTTTGCCTTCTAAGCTTCAATTCAATATTTGGCTTAAGTGGGGTAAATATATCTTCTGGGCTCAGAATCCACTATTAGTTTTAAATGCTGTCCCTTTGAAGGATACCTGGCTTACAGCAAAGATCTAGTGGCTCAAGAAGCTTGGAGGCCTAAGCAGAAGGACCACCATAGGATGATATATCCAGGCTAGGGGTTGATGACTGGAGTGGCATTTTGAGTCACTGGGCAGGGAAACGAAGAGATGAGAGATTCTTAGATGTTAGGTTACCCTTGGACTGAGAAACTAGACAAATCCCAGTTTTGGTTTCATTTTGTCTTTCTCTGTTACAGCTGTCCCCTTGAGAATTTCCTGGGTAAGAGTCTAACTCCACAAGGTCTGTAACAAACCATGTGTCCGAGATGCCTGGGCATTCATACAAGGTGTGGGTTTTTGGGCGAACAAAAGAAACACCAACTTGCCACTATCTAGAGGTTGCAGATTACATTATTGCACTCAAAAGCTTGGCATTCAGTTGCTAATGCCACCCGTGAAAGTGGCTCCAGGCTGAGTGTAGATTGCCCACTCTGCTGAAACTCTAACCTGCTGCTCCTGCATTGCTGCTGAATAACTTCTGCCCGCAGCTGTTACCCACATATCAAATGGGAAATATGAAACTCCAGGCAGAGCAGATCACCAGGCAATCAATCCCTTACCAGCTGTACAGCAGCAAACATAATATACACTTGCACTCATAAAGACATTCAACTTTAGAGCTCATTCACTACAATCAAATGCATAATATATTATTAAATTGTAATGATTTTAAGCTTAGCATTATTTGAAGCAACAATAAATGCTGATGCACTGATTTCTATTTTGTTTGACCCAGCAGAAGCTGTCTGTCTGTATAGAACTGGATGGAAAGACGGACCAAAATTTGCTTTTGATTCAATAACTATCTCCATACTGCTTTCCCAAAAGGTATTTTGACACTATAAAGATGAAAAGTGAGAACTTAAAAAAAATGCTAATTTGCCTACTGTTTCATTAAAATGTAAATCACATCTTTTTTTACTTCTTTCTTTAATTGTGGACCTGAGGTATTCTCAGGAGTGGCTGTAGGCCGGGCACAGTAATACGCTCAGAGTGCTACAGCATAAAAATAACAGTAACCTAATTTATCAGGCATTACCGCTGAACCAGTTACAGTTTTGCCAACTCGTCCTCCAACTCGAGCCAAGTCTCTCAAAAGAGAGGAGATATTTGAGGAGTGAAAATGAGACGTCTAACATATACTTACCATCATTATGCAACTCGACATACCTTCCTAAACCTCTCTTCTAAAGCTGTAAGAATCTATGTATAATGAATTATAATGAATCAATTTTAGTACTGGTTTATAATATTAGTAACACTTAAAAAATCTTCATAACAATTGCAAAAAAATCCCAAGAGCTGCTGAATATTCCATATCAGACACTGAATAATGCATAGTAGTGTTAAATCATTCACAGTAGATGGAGAATAATTCATTGCAACTATTGAATAATTCATAGAAACTATTGAATAATTCATAGTAGATACTGAGCAATTCATATATCCAAAATAATTAAGATTAGTAACATATAATTTACAGTACATCCAGACTAATTCATAGTAACTAATAATTCAGAATGGATACTGAATGATTAATAGGGGGTCCTGAATTATTCATAAGAGATACGGAATCACTCATAGTAGAAAGTGAATAATTAGAAGGTACTGCATAATGCATAGGAGATACAGAAAATGTCATAATAGATAATGAGTATTTCATAGTCGATACTCAATTATTCTTCATAGATACTCAGGTATTCATAGTAGATAATGGTATGAATACTAATAAATTACATTGTCAGCATAATAAATAAACGCAGAGGATCACCACAGACTGGAGAAACTTCAGAGCAGTTTTATTTGTTCAGGTTTGATGATGTTCCTGAGAAGCCTGAAGTCCTGTCTGAACTCATTAGACCATAAATAAATTACACATTTGAACACTGAAAAAACAACGAACAACAACAACAACAACAGCAATGTCGCTTTGTTTACAGTACAAAAATTCTCTTCATCATTTTTCTCACAAAAAACTGAACAACGTGAAACTTTTTTTCATGTTACAAACTCCTACGGAAAGCCATGCAGAGACAGAGAGAACACACACCTAGACCAACAAACACACACTCACATATACATATTAACCAAAACATTTCTAAATCAAGCAAAGTTTCAGATTCAGCTTATGGAGACCTTCAGTACTCGAGCTCCCAAGCTGCAGTCACGCTCTGCAGAGCCAGTCGGAGGTTTGGAGAAACTTTGTTCAGCCTTGACCCTTATTATCAACAATAAACAAAAATTGGGTTGAAATTGAAATCAAATATATTGTTTTACATTTGATTCACACTGCTTTACCTCAAGCAGCTTCAAACTCGCTGGGTAAAATTTGTTCATGAAATATATATTTTATAACTAATGAAATTGTTAATTTTCTTATCTGAACTTAAACATTCGTAGACTACTTTATATTCATCTTTCTATTCATATTAGAAAAAAAATTAACCACTTAAACATTCAATCTAAATAATAAAAAAAGTGCAGTTTGCAAGTTGCAAAGAAGAGAATATATGCAAAACACACACTGAATGGCATTTTTTGAGCACTGTTTTGCATTAAATGGAATTCTTTCTATTAGAATGTCTTTAAGATGGGATGTTCAATAAGGCAAATCCAAAATTGTTGACTGGCACTGCAGAAGAACTGGGCAGTAATGATGAATAGTTTTAGCCTTAGGCTGAATATCTTTGCTAGGCTCACATTGCTAACAGGTTTTGTATGTTGTTTGTATTGTATTAAAATCAAGGCACATCGATTGATCTCAGTATAAATCAATATCAACGGGAATGATTTAAAGTCCTGTTTACACTCTGTGTCATATGGTGTCCTAGACAATCGGAACGCAAGTTAATGGCCCTAAAACCTTTTAAGGTGGTCTGGGACAAATGGGTCCAGATACCTTATGTAGTGTATATGCTTATGGGACAACTGGGACATCCCAAGAAAATATGCCTTGTTTTGGCATTAAACAGCTGCTAAAATCTTTACCATTCTCCTCCACCTTCTCTCAAATACCTGCATTTACTCTGCACTTTTTAAAATTTTCTTTCTATTTTTTTATGCTTCCTGTAAACCACACTAATTGTCATGTGTATGATAATTGGGCTACATAAATAAACTTGACTGGAATTGAATTTTGAAGCGACAGTGCAATAAAACCAAGGACAGCCATAGCAAGCGTGGAAGCAATGGAATGGTAACTGTCCCATTTTATGATGAGCTGGATGAAGTGTCCATTGATCCAAAAACCAAAAATATGTTCAAAAGTTCCACCTGAGTGCTGATGTAACATTTCTTGTTTGTTAAGTATGACCTTGTACTAAATTGCAAATTGTTACTTCTAGTTAAGTGTTCAGAGGCGTACAATTTGTTAGGGACAATATGGATTTCCAATATCCAGCGATACTGAAATGTCCAAAGGAAGAACTGTCTGTGTTTGGAACACAGCTAACAGTTCTGTTTCTCTACTGTTTGTCCCCAATATTGTTAATGGACTTAATGTGTGATTGGTCTATGTAATATCAAAGTAAATGTACTCAAGTTACCAATTTTGAGTGCCCATTAAAGTCAGAATTAAACCTATGACCTTGTTTACAGTTTATTTATATGTGTGAAGTGTATTAGCCTATTTGTACTCTGTAAACTCAGGAGCCCTGTCTCACTGAATATGGGTTTATAGCTGAAATTTGACTTTTACTTTGACAGTGAAATGTACCGAACTGACAGGCTGTGGTTTAATTGTGAGAATTTGTCTGAGGATGCCATAATTTGATTGGCTGTACATCTTGGAGATGCATGATGAACGTAATTACCAACAGTTTTATCTTGGGTTGTTCACTTGAAATCTGATCACCCAAGGCAAAACAGGTTTTAAACCCAAGTGTAAACAGGACCTACATAAATCAACAACGTGTCACACATATCCACAATTACACACACTCAAACACACATACAATTACAAATGATGTAGAAAATTCTGGGACGGTGAATAAAACCATGAAAAATAACTTCAATAAAATATATTAGATTTTCTGTATGCTTGAAAGGGGTTAAAAAAATCAGTGTTTTAATACTTGAATGGATTCAAGGTCCAATTTGTTCCACCAAGCAAACATTAAAAGTATCAATATTTGGACATACAGTACTGTGCAAAGATTTTGAAGCAAACATATTTTGCATTGAATTTTGATTTTTGTGCAAAATACTATTTTCTGCCTGTGAAACCATCTCATCTTTTGTATACTGAGGAGATTAAATAAAAGAAATGGGAACATATGTTTTATTTCAAATGGCTGCAAAGTGTCAGGTTCAGAGACTGGACTGAAAATGAGTGTTTGAAAGTCCTTCAGGAAGTTTGGAGAACTGTTCCTCAAAACCAAATTCTGGATCTTTGGAAGCAAAATATAAAGAATGAGGTTTCAAGACTTTTGCACAGTACTGTAGGTAGGTCAGTAATACACAACAGATTGAAGTAATAAAAAAAATCCCTTTTTTTGGTTAATACCACAACACACTGGGATACAAAAGACTGTGTCCTAATTGAGCTCCACACGTGCCATGACATGAACCTGACATTCAGACATACATGTTCAAGACTGCCACCAGCACTGCCCAGGGGAAAGGAACATTCAGTATAAGACTTTTTGGTCTAGCCACTTTCTCCTAGACATAACTGAGCTAAATTTTACATCAAATTAAAGAGGCTAAAGAGGCTAAACTCTCATAAGGCTGTGGTTGGAGCTGTGGTTGGAACCGTTGGATCGATGGACAAAGAAAGCTTTGAAGCTATGTACAGAGATATAAAACCATGTGTGTAACCTTGTTAGCATGTTTAGATATGTTTTAGCAAGGGTAGCAATATTTTTGAATGTTTAGAGCTATACAGACACGTGTGCAGCCATGTTAGCATGTTTACAGCCATGTCTGCATGTATACAATCATGGTAGCATGTGTATGTAGCATGCAAAAAAGATACATTAGCATGTGTGTGGCCTTGTTAATGTGTGTAGATATACGGTTGCATGTGTAGAGGCAAGTTATCATGTGTAGAGTTAGTATGTGAGCAGACATGTTCGTATGTGTAGAACCATGTTAGCATGTACAGTGCTATGTTGGCATGTAAAGAGATGTATTGGCATGTGTACCAATGTTAGCATGTATAGAGACATGCGTGCATGTGTACAATCATGTTCGCATGTACAGAACCATATTAGCATGCAAAAATATAGATTAGCATGTGTGTAACTTGTAAGCATGAGCAGATATGTGTTACGGAACCATGTCAGCAGGTGTAGAACAATGTTAGCATGAGAAGATGATATGTTAGAATGTATGTAACCCTTTTAGTGTGTGTGGATTTGTGAAAGGACATGTAGAGTTCTGTTAGCATGTGTAAACCCATACTAGCTCATGTGTTAGTCCCAGAATTAGATCAAATTGAAGGCATGAGTGGTTATTTATCAGTCTTTTGAACTTGCATATGCAACCTGCTCTGAAATCCAGAGGCTCCAAGTTTAAAGAAAAATAAATGAGCTCAGAAACACTGTGTAAGTCTGAAAGTGTTTGGGTACAAATGCTTGTAAAATAGGGTTTTTTGTGACTGGAAACTGGGAGAGGCAGTGATCTGATCACATGACACAGGGGGTTAAATCTCTTAGCATGCTTGTGGCCCCCACCGCAGTTCACATTACATCATATCATTATCGGATATATGATGCGATGTTGGCACCAGTGGGCACAGCTGAGAGAGGTTGGTCCAACTTTACACAATTAAACCAAGTGGGTACTCCACTTAAATAGTATCCAGAATGATTGAAACTTGGAAACAGACACAGAAAAGCATAAATTAAATCCTCACACCTTTCCAGCAGGTAATAATTAAAACAAGGTTGAGATCAGATCTTGCCTGGATCAGACTGAGACCTTGTATCCTTCGGCTCGCTAGTGTCTGGGTGTTCTGATCTGAAGAGTTCTGAGTGAGAAGCTTTAGTTTCAAATTTTGTTTTGTTTTTTGATCCCAGAGCTGCAACTTTTTTTTGTTTGGAACCTGGTGGTGGACGGAGATCAGAGGTCAAAGGCAAGGTGACCTGTGTTATATCACTTCCCGACTGTTCCGGATTGCGCAGCACAGCACCATGCTAAAGATCATACCGATAATCTGTGGAGAAAAAAAAGTAAATGTTATTTTTTTTTCTCCAACATCATCATAACAGTAGATAATGATAAAAATAAGCTAAATAACAAACTATGAATAATTCATTGTACATACAAGAAAATACCAAACAGTAAATACTAAATAACAAAGCAGATACTGAATAATTCATTATAGATACTGAACAGTACAATTAAGGGTAAATGTAATTCACAGTAGTTACTCATATACAAAAGTATATAAACTAACAAAAAGAAAAAAGTTGATATTGTATATTTAATAATAGTTACTGAATAACAAAGTAATTCATAGTATACAGAATAAAGCAGATAACTAATAATTTATAGTAGGTGATAAATAACAAAGCAAATTTGAAAGATTTATTATAACACATCCTAAACAACACATAGTAGTTATTAAAATAAAGAATCCTTATTATACTCTAACAGCTTATTTTTTACTACTGTCAGAATTTGTGGGAGTGCAGCCGCATAAAATGTGTATGTCACCATTGTTTTATACAATTTTGACCTCACTTGATAAAAAATTCCTAAGAAAATATGTTCAGAGAAAATGTTTAACTATACAGATAAATAATTTATTTTACAATCGCAACAATTTTAATAGTAATTTTAGAAGCATCGTATGCATGTAAGAGCTCTGTGTCATCCCATCAGAAACCAAATCAGGAGTGAAGGAGTGAAGCTGCTGGAATTCAGCACATAGAATAGCTGCTATACAAAACTGCTGCCCTTAACACACTTATGTTAGCATTTCATCATTTTACACAGCTCACACTGTAATAAATATTCTGCAATAATTTTATGTTACCATTACTCCGGCGATGCCGATCCCCACATATCCAATAATAAACAGCTTATTGTTGAAAAACTCTTCAATTGCCTCTTCACAGTTCTGTGGAGGAAAACAGGATACAGTGAGGGTGAGGAAATGTTGGGTAAATTGAAAAGGCAAAAAAAGACATTTTGCATGATTTCAGCTTGTCAGAGTGGCTGGAAAGAGGAGACTGAAGCTGCTTCTTCACAATTACATGTACATTAAGTATGACGATTGTCTTTCTTAATGACATGAGACATCCAAACTTTCATCCATTTTTAGCTTAAGCTAATTCAAGGCTTTCAGAAAATGATGGTATAAAAAGGAACACAACAAAATAACAGATAAAATGGATCAGGACAAAATGTGGTGAAAATGAAATAAGAGAGCTAAAAGTGCTGGGGATGAAAATAGCCTTGACAAAACTTGGTGGAGACAAAGTAGGCCAAAATAAAAAGTTGGGACAAACTGATCCATGACAAAAAGTGTTTGAAGCGAAAAAACTGTGATTATACATCTGTATTTGTTATAAAACATCATAGTAAATGGTTACCTTTGTATCAGTGGGGGCGTTGGGACACTGGGTGGACTGGGTGGAAGATGTCCCGCAACAATTCAGCTACAAGACAGTCAGAACAGTTTTATCAAAACACACTACTGTACTGGGAATAGCTCGATATGGTTAAAACAGCTAAGGCCAACTATGAAATATGCTCATAATCATAAACAGAATAATTATTGTTATTAGCCACACAATTATTATTATTATATTGTTGTTAATATTAATATTATTATAATTTATACTGTCAACAACAACAATGATAAATGGCTCATTAAAAACTATTGAAGTGGCACCTTTAGATTTAATTTCATAAATGCAGTTTTACTAAGAAGATTACGTAGGCAAAACCACACGAGTATTTTGCCTTCTTAAAAAGGTAATTTAGTAAATCCCAGGCAATTTTTTGTCAGTCAGAGTTTGAAACATATTTATAACCCTGAAAAGAGAAAAGGACTCACGACTCGGTGGTAGCTGGACAGAATGGCCGTGGTGTTACTGCTGCTGTCTTTCGCAGACTCTTTATAAAATGTCTGAATGTCCTCAATTATCTGGTGGACAGAAAAAGGAGGGATATTTTAGTTTTTAGTGAGGGATATAGAACTAATTTCATAAGCATTTTGGGTTTTAAAAATGATAGTAATGATGAACTCCTACCTTCTCTTTATTCAAAAATCCAAACACACCAGCTGCAACTTCTGCTCCGAAAATGATCAGCAGGCAGGCGAAGAACTACAATTAAACCAAAAAAAATTATGACAAATCATCAAGCACCGTTAAAGTGAAACATTATAGAGTACAGTAACCTCTTGCTTTCATGGGGGTTATATTACAAGAACACCCACATATAGTTAAAAAAAAATTTATAGTTTAAACTTTAATATGTCTCCAAATATGCCCCAAAACATTTTAAATTCATTTTAAACCAATTAGCCTTAAAGAGTAGGTAAAGGTCATCCCATATTCATACTACACAGCTTAAACTCAGCTTAAATCTTCTGCAGTGCTTGAATGTCAATACCGATGTTACCTCTGTTTAGACTAGACCGTAATTCATACACGTGCTGTCATTTTCTTTGTAATAAACAGGTAAATACAGTAAATAATGTATTTAATTTACTGTAATAACAAAATGACTTAAAAAAAATGTAAACACAAGAACACTTGAGACTAACAGGGCAACAGCCAATCAGCAGCAAGAAGAAATAAATAACATTCTCGGATTGGCTACATTCAAACCTCTGGCCTCTGAGTACAGCTGACTGTGACATCCGGGCCTCGTGGGTCCCCTGGTCCTCGTGCTGGTTGTTCATGTTTGGTGGCACTGAGCAGCGGAGGTTCATTCTGTTCAGCTGTCTAATTGCCTTGGTAACTGCTGTGTGGTTCACATGGTCCCAACATCATAGTCAGCTGTACTCAGATGTGAGAGGCTCGGAAATCTGTGATGGACTGAAACTGCAACTGCTGATCTGCGTGAAAGTGGGGGGTTACTGTACTTTTCATTATTTATTTACAATGAAAGTTTATAACGTAAAAACCCAAGATAAAATAGTAACCAAATACAACAATGTAAACTGAACAATATTTTTTTTCAGTGTAGCATTCTTAACTTCTACTGATTCAGATCCCAGTCTGTTCTTTATCTATTTAAATGAGTCACATAATTCAGACATCATTCACATGTTAATGCTTTTGAGACTTAGTCGACTAAACATATTCTACATTTTTAGAGTGTCTTGCCTTTAAAAACAAAAAAAGAAAAAGTTTTAAAAAGTTGTCAGTTCATAGTTTTTGCAGAAATTGTTGGACTGGTATGCCTGTGAGCTAAAAAATATTTTGAGTATGTGTGTGTTGGACTCACCGAGCCAAGCAGACACTGGGACTCCCTCACCGCTCCACAGCAGCCAAAAAACCCCACCAGCATCACCAGCCCACCAGCCACAATCAGGATATACACCCCTGACACACACAAGCACACACACACACACACAAATGTAACAGGATCATCACTGAACAGCACACAGTCTGAAGTGAATTTCTGGGTGTTTCCATTAGCCTCCTAGACATTTATTAATTAAATTATTTAAATAGCAACACATTTTTGTGTTATTTACTTTAACCTTTTCACACACCGCACCCTTCAACTTTTCACATTCGGACAGATGTAACAGCAGCTCTGCAGCAGGAGGGGGCGGTGTGGGAGTGCAGTGTGTGCGGGGAAGGAAATTAAAAAGATGATGTAATGGACCCTCCACTCCCTTCATCTTTTTATCATAGTTCCTTCCTCTCTCTCTCTCGCTCTCTAAAATTATATGCACATAACTGCACTTACATTAAAAGCACATTTAATCATATTTAATAACATTTTGTAATATATATATATAAGTAATTATGATGATGTATTTCATAGAAGCTCTTCTAACGAGAGGAGTGTTAGGAGCTCCGCCCACAGACCCTTGTTGTTGCATTTGAATGAGAAAAGACTGAGTTTTGGAAGATGAGGTCACAGAGAAGCCCTGTAATTTAGCCTGTGTGGCTCTCAGTTCTGTTCAGGTGTGAGTTGGGGGTTCAGGCCGCTGTAGAGGAGGGAGACGCTTCTACTTTTATTCTGAGAAAATGTTTCCAGCCTCTCCAGTAACTCACCACAATAACAAAGAGAGGTCAGAGGCCACATGCCATCGAAACCATGAGCATGCATGTGTGTGTGTGTGTGTGTGTGTGTGTGTGGCCGGACTCTGTGCCTTCCTTTTAAACTCAACCTGCCACGTTCAGATAACATTTACATGGTTGCCACGACAACTGTGGAACGAAGTATGTGTGTGTGTGTGAGAGAGAGAGTGTGTGTGTGTAGCATTATTTCCCACAGAGTGCAGCATGGATGTAATGACTTGCAGAACATTTGCTGAAACTTGAAAGCGAGGACTTTTATTTTGATTCTGTTTACTGTTCAGAGGTGCTGTGATGCTTTGGTTCCAGTTTGATGTAATGTTTGATTCTGAAGATCTGATCTGTTGTGAGATTTTTTTTTCTGTACATAAATCTTCCTTAATCCACTGAGATCTAATTCTGTTCCACACAAATACATGAAAATTCTTTCAGAAAATAGTCCAAATATCATCATCATCATTATCACCATCTTCATTATCATAATCATCGCCACCATCATAATCAATGTTAAAGGTTAGGTTCACTTACTAACCCCCTCACTTACTCGTTCACTCACACATTAACTTGCTCATTTATTCACTCACTTGCTCATGTATTCAGTAACTAATTGGGCCACTCAGTTAGTCACTCATTCAGTCACTCGTTCAGTCACTCATTTGCTTACTGGTTTGCTCTCAAGTCTTCACCCATTCACTCATTTGCTAACTTGCTCTCTCTCTCTCACCCTCACTGTCTCATGCTCCTTCTCCCATAACAAACATACACACTCATGTGGGCTAAAATATGATGCTGCTGTTGAAAATAGCTGTGTGTTTTTCAGAGTCTAGACTGTAGGACAGCTATTGTCTCTGACTTTTGAATGGCACAGAAGGACAAGTGAGTCTCACTGTGAAACCATGATATCATCACTAAGTCTGGGTTTATTTTATTTGAGGCTGTAAACACTGTCGCTGTCTGAGCAGGGAAAGAAACATAGTTCGCCCTGAACCTACACTCACTCACTCACTCAGTCACCCACTCATATGTTCACTCTAACATTCACTTGTTTACTCACACACAAAACCACTTACTCTTTTGCATATTCACTCATTTTGATCATTCATTCATCTCTTCATTCATTTATTCACTCAATCACACGTTCAATTGCCGACTCGCTCACTCCTGTATTCATTCTTATGTTCATTCACACACTCATTCACTAATTCTTTCTCTTACTTACTCAGTCCTAAACTTTCTGGCTCACTTGTTCAGTTACTGACACAGACATACACTTCCTCAATCATCACTTACTCAAACATTTACCTGGCTGTTCTCCAATTTGTTTCTGAATGTTTTGTGTTTTAGTGTTTTGAGTGTAATTTAGTCCCAAATAACACTGGAGAGTTAAAACAGCACGTGTGTTTTTCTGTATTTACATCCGAAACCACAATTTCCTGTTTTTAAACTCAGAGTAGTGTCGACATTCAGTCAGAGCTGTGAACTCGTTAAACCACTGAAAGTGTAAGCAACCATTCTGTCATATGTGAACACACCACAGCAAACAGCAATTCTTCCTCAGCACTTAGAACACCCTTATCAAGACTTTGGTTACTTTTCAGCCGGGCACAGTCAACCAATTATTTCATTAAAGCTACTAGACATGGCAAAGCTAAGATGGTGGGATGGGTGTAAAATAATATATTTCACCCACAAATTGATTCAAAGCAAAAGTTATTCATGTAGTTCTTGCTTCACTTGCAGCATCAGTGGATTGTGGTAGCCTAGTGTTTAGGGCATTTGCCTTGCGATCAGAAAGTTGAGGGTTTGATTCCTAGGACTGCTAAGCACCACTGTGGTACCCTTTAACAAGGTACCATACCCACACCGTGCTCCCCCCACTGCTGTGTTCCTGGCTGCCCCCTGCTTCACTTGGGTGAATGGGCTAACCACATAGCATTCAGCACCAAGAGTATACTGATCAACAACTGATCATCTGGAATCATCTGTGCCTGTTTCTTCACTGGTTCAGGCCTCAATTTAGATGTGCTTTATTATGTCTGAATGATTAATACATAGGTCGTGGATTCATATATAAGTCACTGACTGATTCAAATTGCTCAGTAAACCTGTGTGTGTACACATACAAACATATATTTATGTAGATCTTCATCATGTAACAATGAGTTTTCCTGACTATTGATCTTTGTTATTTATTTAATTTGTGTATAATATTTTTATCCTAATATGCCAATACTAACCCTCTATTCTCAAACGTTTGAGAACTTGGTTTTTGTTCAGGTTCTTTATCCAAACAGACATTTACAAGCTCAGCGTGCAGCTGTGTTTTGTGTGTGTGTGTGTGTGTGTGTGCGCGTGTGTGTGTGTGCTGAGTGGGTGTGTGTGTTTTTGACAGATCCGGCTCATCAAATTACCTTTACAGAGTTGGAGATAAATGGGTGTTTGGCTTCACCAATCAGTCACACATAATATAATATAAACAGTGAGATCATTTTGGAACATTGCTGTAAGGATTTGAATGCAGCCACAAGTTAATTAGTGTGGTCAAATTCAAAGCCCTTGACCAAGAAAAACAATTCAGTATCTTTGAGTGCACTGCAAACACACTGTATTTCATCAGCATCTAAATATAAGACAGCTTTTTTTCCCCAAACTATGGTCACCCTAAAGATAATTTTGTAATAACACATGAAGAATGTAACTCCAATTATCACCATTACAGCTCTTACGGCTTCACTTTTTACTCGTGTAATGATATCTGACTACACATATTTTCCATGTAATTACATTTATATTATGCTTGTAAAAGGACACAAGCTGCACTACTGTAATCAATTTGTAACAATAAATACATCCCTTATTATTGCATATGTTGTTACTATGTAAATACACTACACTTCATATGAATGTTATTAGTATGGAACTGCAACATTTTTAATGAAGTTCATATAAACTTGTATATATTACTAATTAGCTATACCATTAATAGTGACCCTAAAATAAATGTGTTTTTGCTCTGTACCTACATTATTAACAAGGACCTTTGATGTACAGGGGGACCCCTTTTCCCCCAGTGAGGTCATTCTCGCAGATGATTTGTGAGGTTTTAAGCTGTTTTTGCAAAGAATACAACAAAGATCTTTTGCTGGGAGATGGACAGCAGAAACAGTCTCTCACCAATGAAGAAGTTCTCTGGTGCTCCTTGGTTCTCCAGCAGTGTCACAGTATCCTGTTCCAACCGTAACCATAAACCCACGGCCAACACCAGAGACCCCATGAGCTGCAGAGACAGAGACATCATATTATTATAATAATAATTATTATTATTATAAACCACTGTGAGGGAGTGATCCACAAAACCATTTATCTGGTCAGTAAACATTTGTCCAAACAACATTAGCATATTTACAAAAAAAAGTATAAAATACATTTACTAACTATAGTTTTATTGTAATTGCCCAATGCATCTCAATTTCATTGTCATCCTTCTGTAAAAGTGAGCAGATTGTAATTGAATTGAGAGAGAGCAGGAGGCAGTGGCAGGTCACACAGTTGAGAAGCGGCAAGTTTATGGATTCACTTAAATGTGAGAAATACAATTTTGAAATGTATCCTTTTATGGGCAACAAATGAAGTTGTTGAAGAACTGGGGTGATGTGTTCTTTTAAGAGAGTATGGGACTTTGTAGTAATAATTCAGGAACTTATTGGGGAGACCCCAAAAAATAGAGCTGCAATAAGCAATCCAGTGAAAAGGCTATGGACAAGGGTGGCAGCAGCATGGGGTGTAAGGAAGGGACGTAGTCGGTTAATGCTTCGTAAGAGAAAGTATGCGGACCATGTGATGTAATTAATGTGAGACTGAAATGAGAGAATACTACCAAGTATGATGCCCAGACTCTTTACCTGAGTGGAAGGTTGGATGGGGGAGTTTTATTAATATTAATGGAGAAACTGTGAGATTAGGTTAAAGTGAAGGCTGTACCAATGAGTTAAGCTTCTGTTTTATTACTGTTAATTGTGAGAAAATTGTAGGAGGACCATGATCTAATCTCCATAAGACAATCCGAGAGGGAGGTATGTGGAAGGGATGAATTGGGTTTGGAGGAAATGAACAGCTGGGTGTCATCTGCATAACAATGACATTTTAAGTTATATTTTTGGCATATATGTTCAAGAGGGAGCATATAAATAATGAATATAAAACTGAAATCTTGCACTAAGACTCAGAAGGATCAGGATGGTGAGAAGACCAGAATCAGCTGCCATCAGAAGGTCATTGGTGATCTTTAACAAAGCTGTTTCTGTACTGTGGTGGGGGTGGAAACCAGACCATAGAAATTATGGATATTGAAATTATTTGATATTGGACGAATAGTATCAAAGTTATTGAATTCTGTTTCATTCTAAAGGGCAAAAGAGATGCTGGAAAATGAAAAATGACTGTTTTGGTGCATAAAAGCACACAAATGTCACAAAGTGTCAGATACCAGATGTTTGGTGTTTCTATGTTGCGCAGAACCAAAATGCATTGCGATTTAAAAACATGTAATAATAATAAAAATAACCACAATAGTGATTTTAAAATGATAAAATTTTACATTCCTAAAAAGAACAAAAATGCTGAAATTTCTTTTGTTTTCGACCTCTGAACCCAAGAGAACTTTCAGGATAGTCTCTGCACATAAGTGGGTGGAGAAAACTCACACGGGGAGGTGGTCTGGAGAGCGGCCGAGTATAGCCACCCCGAGCGAAAGACCAGCAAATGGCAAATATGTCCGAGAACAAACACTGGTTTTAGACTGTTTTACACCATTGTTCCGTTGAAATCTGATTTTATTAACATGTTCTGAGTTCTAGGGGTAAACAGACACTTCTGTGGTTAAAAACAATGACAAACACAAACACTCCACCACTACTCTCCCGCCCAACCCACCCCAACAATTACACCCCCACCATCTGCCTGCATGACATCACCTCTGTGGACCCCCTAGTGCCCCTGCCCATCTGCCTCCCCCCTTTAAAACCCATAAATCAGCACACAATAGAGACACTGTGACACAAATGCACATGAGGTAAAAGTGTGTGTGTGTGCGCGTGTGTGTGTGTTTACACCCGAATTCTCTGCCATCAGATGCTTCTTCTTTTAGAATAACAATAACTGACCCCAATTCAGCCTGGCATTGAAAACACAAGAGAAATGTCTAGCATTCATTTTTTCAGACAAAATAAAAGCAAATGAAATCTTTGTTTGCTAAACCAGAGGGCCAGATTTGTGAATTTTTTCCACAGTAAAAGCTCTGGACGCAGACAGACACTTTTACATGTGTGGAAACATTCGGGCTTTCAAGTTTATTGTGGATTTTATGTCGCTGTTAAACGGTCTTTCCACTCCTGCTCTATTGCATGAATAGAGCTGTTCAGAAAGCAGCAGAAAAATCAGAAAACAAAATCAAACCAAATGCTGATGAAGAATCTTAACAAATTACAACACAGTACATAGAACATACCAAACTCATATAGAAAATATTTAATAATATGTTAGAATCAGAGATATCAGTCCAAAAACAACCTTGATAAATGCTCCTACACATTAGGAGATATTAGTCATAATGCTATAATCGTAAATGCTCATACATGCTATAATAGGAAATATACACAACATGAATAAACAACCTCATAGACTGTAACACTAGATATTTATCAATGAACTAATCAATAATAAACTCATCTACAATCAAATATGCTAGAATATTAGATATAACTCCATAAGATACCACAATAAACACTTTTATGTATATGTTACAACAGCAGACAGTACTCAATTAGCTACCTTACTAAATGTTCCTTCACAACTGAACAGGAGATATTAGTACATAAATAACATGCTACTATGTACTAGAACAGGAGATGTTAGTCATAAACTACTGTAACAAATGCTCCTATATACAAGGACAGGAGATATTTGTCCTTAAATAACTTCAATACATGTTCGAATACACTAGAATAGGAGATATCTCTATGAGAGATCTCTGATTCTGGTTCAGTCCCAGTGTATAGTGTGTACTGCAGGTGTGACTGCTGGACTGATACTGAAGACATTAAACATGATGACGTAAACAAGCCAAGATCCTGGTCCAAATCAAGACCATGAAACCTTTTCCTTCACCCCTGTGTTTTTTTCTTCTCCCCCCACACCAGGGATGCTTTATCTTCTCCATATAGAAGCTTTCTTCCTGTCCACTACACACACTAATGCTGTTACACCCACAATAACACCACTGCACACCCTAACCGCATTACAGAGGATTTATGAAGCAGTTTTTCTCCATAGGACACATCCAGAGCACACAGGTCCCTGGACTGCATCACTACTGTGGTGAAATTCTTTGAATTCTTTCATTTTAGCAAAAATATATCCATTCAATAAATCCTATATGTGTTATGCAATTATGAAAATGATTTCTAGTTATTCTAGTTATATATACACATTTTAAATAGTATGTTATGTGTGTGTGTGTGCTTGTGTGTGTGTGTATCCATACTGTTCTTATAGTTGTTTATATATCCACTGTACATATATACATACATATGCTCACTGTGTACATACATACCTATCTAAGTTTACATATAGTTTATATATACACATGTATAAGTATACATTTTACAATACACATTTTTATTTTATCCTATGTTTATGTTCCTACACTGTATAGTACAAATATGTATTTTTATTGTATTCCATTTTTTTTTTTTTGATGCTCTTTGTATATTATACATAGCAGTAAGTCATACAGCATTAGAAACCACAAGTCTTTCAGAGAGGCTGAGAGCAATCAAATCCTCACAGCAATGTTCCAAGATCTAACTAGTGGCTGACTGGCTACATTTGGGCTGTTGGTGTACGTGTGCGGTCATGTGTATTTGCACAAAATCAACGTTTATCTGTGTGTAAACAGAGGCTCTTTTTCAGCAGGTCCAGACAAAACAGGTTTCTTATAAACACTAATGCTAATGACCTGCAATCACTGTCCATCTCATAATTACTACCGGATAAATCAAGCAGCCTCAGTGGCGGATGTTATTCACAGCCAGACCCAAACTATTAACACTAAAACACCACACCCTGAAAAACACAGGAGCCGGGGATGTTAGCCCTAAAACTACATCAGTAAATACTTCTATTCACTAGGAGATATTAGTCTATAAACATAATATGAATAAATGCTCTTGTACACTAAAACATGTATAATTAGTCCATAAACAATCTCAATGCTATTATACAAACAAATTTAAGATATTAGTCCACAAATAATAATCAATGAACACACCTAAACAGCAGAAGAGCAGATATAAATCCATAAAAAGCCTCAGTTAAAGCTCCCATAGACAACGTCAATCAGCACGCATATAGAACACGAGATAAATACATGACCTTTTATAAATGCTACCATACACCACAATAGGAGATATTAGTCCATAATTAACTAAAAAGACACTTATAAACACTAAAGTTAAGACCTGCAATCACCGTCCATTTCATAATTACTACCATAGGACTCAGGCAGCTTCTGGAGCTGATACACACATGCACACACATGTTCCAACATCAGTACCTGACCTCACTTATGCTGTCCTGAACTCACTAATTCTAAAAGCAATGGTCCAACACCTGGATAGTCTCTAGATGAGTAGAGGCCATTACTGTAGCAAAGAGGAACACATTCTTTATTTAATACTTTCGGACAACCAGTGTTTCGGTTTAAAAGCAAATAAATGGAAGATTAAGCAAAGTTTACTCTCAGGGGTTTCCCTCTGGCCTCCTCCCAGAATAATAATCTTCTTTGTCCAGACTTTTTCTCCTAGACAATATAAGTTTACCAATATGAGATTTTGACCAGTTTTTTCATACTTCTTTAAAGACACAGTGAAGTAGATTCTTCTCACAACTTTGGGCAGTTTTTTCTTCAACAGTAAATTCAGATGGTCTGGATCCTTCACCAAAAATGCAGAACATGTTTGCTGCATGAGCCAAAAAACCCTGCAGCGATCAAACAGACCACTTGGAACGTCTGGATGTGATCCACCTGACATGGTAAGGGTTAATGTTCTTATCCTGCCTCCTTCTCCAAAACGTGCAGAAATTCCAACTCGTCTTTGGATTTTTAATGTGATTGAATTTCTGAACCCTGGGGCGAATTTCCATCACGGCCAGGTCATTTCACAACAAGCTCTCTGGCACTTACCAACCGCAATACATCAGTGTTTTCCTGCAGAACACGGTGATCTGTGTGTTCTGTGTGAGGCCATCACCACACTGTGTGTGTTTGGAACCCTCAATGTCAGAGTTCTAGATTTCCAATGGTCACTGTTCCTGTTTTTGATGGAAAGGGAATTGATCATCTAGTCAGTTCTGCAAGATAGTAGATGTTTTGTTAGTTTGTATACAGTTCTGTGAGGTTGTGGATGGTTCTGTGAAATTGTGGATTGTTCTGTAATTTTGGGTAAGGTTCTGTGACATTGTAGAAGGAGCTGTTAAGTTGTAGATTGTTCTGTTGGTTTGGAGAATATTCTGTGAGGCTGCTGAATATTCTGTGAGTTTATACTAGAACAGGGACGTTAAACTCCGTTCCTGGAGGCATTGGTCCAGCATGCATTGGTGATTTCCCTGCTCAGAAACACCTGGTTAACCTCGCCAGTTAATTGTCAGGTTTAGTGAATGTGTTTGAGGCCTGAGCTGGACACCGACCCTCCAGGACTGGAGTTTGACACCCCTGTACTAAAAGGTTCTTTGAGTTTACAGAGAATTTACGCTGCTCTGTAAGTCTATAGTTTGCAGGGCTGTGTGTTTGTGGAAGGCTCTGAGGGTTTGTGTATGTGGTTTTTCACACGAGCAACAAGAACACTCCTTTCTAACATAAATTCCAAGGTTCAAGGAGCTTTATACAGAATAGGACCTTAGGCTTCATCTTTTTATTCTAAATCTGTGCATCACTCAGGTTCAGAAACATATAGGTACACACCAAACCTCCCCATCCCCCCATCTTCCCTCCTCTGGGTGTGGCTCTGATGATTACGGGTCTGGAATTGATCTTGAGGTCATTAAATATAATGACGGCTGACAGAGGATCACCAGTTAGAGGGTCACTCACCGAACATCACATACCCATTAGCCTCCTGACTGAACACTGCCGCAACACACAGTGTGTGTGTGTGTGTGTGTGTGTGTGTGTGTGTGTGTGTGTGTGTGTGGATAAAGACAGTGATGGGCAG
>JBBMFX010374108.1:0-18186 GCA_037832545.1 Rhabdalestes septentrionalis
CAGGGCAGCATGCCAGCATCCAGTGGGAGCGTGTTGAAACATGTAACCAGATGAGGCTGCTGTGTGGGGAGATAACTTGCAGTACAGGAGATCAATGTTGTGCATACCACCGGCCCCACCCCGGCTAGCGAAATCCTAAACAGTTATTTTTGTGAGGATGAAGGTCACTGGTTATTCTTGACATCACTCCCACTCTGAGAATCCCAGTATGTTTGGTCTGCTAAGGAAAGCTTTGTATATCACTGTAACAAAATAAATCATATTCCTGAAATAATGGGATAAATATTACAGGAGTCACTGGATCCTGACTTTATTTTATGTAAAGCCAGATTATGAATGCTCGTGTCATTTAAAGACATTTAACAGACTATTAACAATAGCAATGAGGATTGTTGAGACAAAAAGTGCTCCTAATAACCTCAGGAAGAGCTGATGTGTAAACCGGTAGTGTAGTTTGTTCTAGACGGCAAGCAAGCTGAGAATTTGCCTAGTCTGCTTGCTGACCTGGAAGCACAAGAATATATTTCTGATCTATATTACTTCAGCAGAAAAACAAGAAGTTCTGCTCCATGTATATTTTTGAGTTGAAACTATTTCAGCATGTAGATTCCCGCAAACATGTTGAAATACTCAAGTTAAGATTCAAGATTCAATATTTCTTACTTGACACTGTTACAAAATACATATAGTGAAATATGTAATGAGGTGTGTAAATAAATTTATTTTATGACTTAACTAAAGGAATGAATATGTATATCGAAAAATATATTCTACGCTACGTTCAAGCCTGTTAGAATAGAATATCAATGCACTGTAAAGTACAGTGAGCTGGTTGATGTAAATAGACCTAAGTGACAGATGGCAGGTGAGAGACAGTGAGGTACAGAGTAGCCTACTTTCTAGTTGTGAAGCTGTGATCCCCATGCTGTAATACAGTAATGTTGACCTGGCATCAACTTTAATTCACTCTGTGGAACCATTTATGGGCCTGACACTATGCTCTTGTGTCATTGAGTACTAGGTTGGACACCGCCTTAAGACATGGAAGAATAAAGAAAAGTATTTAAAACCTTTCTGTTTTTGAAATGTTCAAAATTGTAAAATTTTGCATTGTAGGAAACAAAAAAATGGATGTAAAATGTACATTTTATCTTATTGTTCATTATGTTCAAATGAAATTAAGTACAAATTTACGTACAAAAAAATGATCAGTTGTTTGTTGTAATGACTGACATACATATATAGAGAAATCTGATCCAAATTCAGCCCTTGTGTTTCATAGTAGGGAATCCAGTTGGTTGGTGGATTATTAAACATGAAACATGCTGTTTTTTTCTTATGCACCTATATATTATACATGATGTGGGAGCTGACAGGTGGACATCACATGTCTGGTCATCTATTCGTTTTTATACATTTCTGTTGTTCTGTGCCATCCATGGCCATTTTCTATGGAGCAAGCTCCAGCTTTATATATACACATGTTGGTTTATGCATCTCTTCCGTAACACCTTTCACATCTGCCTCATTCTTATGACCCTAAAAACCTCTAGATCCTGCCATGGGGCATTGTTATAGCTGATGGTGAGACATGCTGTGTTCTAAAATGTATCATGAGGTCTGTACCATTTTAATGAAGTGCTGGATGTGATTTGAATGGGGTGAAATAAGTTTGGTGATGTATTTACATGAATAGCATGTATGATAATGCATTTAATACAAAGTTTTTTTGTACAGAGTATTTTCTGTAGATTTTTTATTTTGTCCTTATGCTAGATCTCATATTGTTTGTATTTTTGTCCTTGTCTGTGCAGGATCAATAGTTTTCTTATTCTGATTCTGAAAGTATTTGAATGACTATTATCCCTTTGTGTTAGCAGTGTTAGACTTGCAGCATGATTTGACCTTTTTTCTTTTCTGCTGTTGAATAGCTTCCATTTGTGCTCCATTTTGTTGCAGTTAATGTTTTATGAGCTTAGAGCCATTAGAGAAGAGCTGTGCGGCATCTCAGTGCCTCACCACTCGACCATTTTCTCCTCCTGCAACACATTAGATAATTAAAGATGTTTTCCAATCTCTAAGACCCAGCAATCCTGCACCTAATATGGGTCAAGTCCTCATATACATTAGACTTCAGAAGAGGAGCAGGAACAGCTATGGCATGTTTATATTCCTCCTTTCAGCAAAAGATGGATTGTGTGCTAGTATTAACAATGCTCAGCAGAAGGATTAGGTGCAGAAGCAGATAAATGCAGCATTAATCCATATGCTCTTTTTCGTTTTTGTTTGTTTAAGGGAGCTGTTGGCCCCCAATTATCGAGAGATATGGTACAGTCCAAGTGGAGCTCGCCGTTCCTCCAGCCTGTCAAGCAGGGTAAGTTCAGGAGCAGTTCCAACACTACGCACAGTAAATGGCATTTATGAGGACCTTCATGTAGTAAACATGTAGTTTTATGTTGTCTTGGTAATCACTTGATAAAACCCCAACAAAATTCTGGAAGAGGTCATTTGTTATGTTCTTATCAGTACTTTTAATGCTAGTGATAAGTAATGAATGTTGGAAGAAGAGAGGAACCCTGTGATTGATCTATCTCATTTCAAACAATACCTTTTTTTATCATCTTTTGTTATAAACACAGTTGCATATTTTGAATGACTGTCCTGAAGTTCCAAGAGTGATAGATATGCAACCCATATGTTTTTTTGAATGTTAAGGCCAGTCTGAGGTTACACTATTGCTATGTACATTTTTTCAGGAGCACTGTTATTACCATGGAATGGTGAAAGGAGTGGAGGGCTCAAGTGTCGTTCTCAGCACCTGTGCTGGACTCAGGTAAGAACGAAAATAGCAATCCTGAAAAACCATCCCATACAAACACACAGACATACACAGAGAGCTCAGCATCATATATTTGCCACAAATTTCGTCTGTGAACCTCTGAATATCAAATTTACTGTTTTAAAAATCAAGGTTCTCAGTCGCTCTATGATCAGATTCTAGAAAAATAAGGAAAGGAAAAAGAAACAGTAGTAACTGGAATAGAACAAGGTTTGTGAATGTCCTGAGGACCAATGATCTAGAGTGATTTCTCTGATCAAAAACAACTGGTTCAGTTCATTAGTACATTCCCAGGTTTTCTTGGTTTGTTAGGGAAGGGAAATTGCCAAATTGTGCTAAAACGTTGCACATCTCATTGCTTGGTCTTTAAACAGCTGCCCTTTGAATGTGCGATTTAGAAAACCAGAAGTGGTTCTTCTGTGACATCGCACCACATAAGCTATTTCAGTATAACCACCAAAAACCCATACTGTCATGAAACAGAAGGACAAGTATAAACCACCCACTCTTGATTACAATATCATGACACACAGCTAATTTTGTCAGGTTCAAAAACAACCAAATTCACCTTTGAGGGAAACCCCATTCTGACCAAATGAATCTATCATTAGATATAAAACATTCCTTGGAAACAAATCATCATCTGTGGAGCAGCCAAATTCCTCTCTGCATACTAAATATTTTTCTTGGTCTAAATCAATAGTCACTTGGCCGATCTAAACAGCACTTCAGATACAGTACCAGAAAAGAATCTTTGCATTGGGCTTAATTTATAGCTCATGAACTCTTGCTGTGGCTAAATGATGAAATCTCTCAGCGTGATGTGTATTCATTTCAAAGAGATCAGAGATCACCAGGGGTGTGCTGCTTTGGCAGTCATTCATTTGGCGGACCTTTTTATCAAAAGCTGTGAAGTGAGACGAGCTGTGTAGATATGTGTCCATATCAGGAACAGTGGAAGGAGATCTAAAAACATTCGGATAAATACATTAGCTAGAGTACAGTCCACTCCAGCTAATAAATTATATATTATTTAGATCCCAGTCCTAAATGAAAAAAACACTGTTTGGCTTCTATTACACAATACAGTCTGATGCAATTTAACTGTACAAATACTATACAATTAAACATGGTTTTTGTTCTGTAGAGTTCTTCAAAGGCATCCCTCCAGATCTGTCCCCCTTATTTTTTAAAAGCGCGTATTTACATTGACCTGCACGACTCCTGCTGTAATACAATATATATTTACTGCATAACTGAATGGTCGTGCCACTCGCCAAGAAATTGTGCAAATGTTTCAGTAAATCACGGCTACAGTATGAGCAGTCGTTGTTTCTGGGTCACCCCAGTTCTTAGGATGTGTGAGTTCAGAGGGTTCAGTGCATGTGCGAGTGGTTGGATGTGTGGCCCTGAGTGGGCTGACAAGGCATGTATGGAGTGTTGTTCCATGCTGCGAGTGTCCCGTAGAGCGCCCACTTCCTGCCCGGGTTCTTCTGAGGAGACAAACGCCAAGAACAGGCTCGCATTGACTGATACTGCACTGTTACTGCCACTGATGGGGCAGCCTGAATACATTTACAAATTAATGGGCATCCTCTCGAGTAGCTCTTCAGAAAAGGGGAAAGACTGGACTCAAGCTAGGCTGTGGGAGGTTTTCAGACACACACACACACACACAAACATGCAGAGCCCTCCAGATGCTTCTTGCAGCTGCATACTATACCTAAACTCAAGGAACTCTTGAGTGTGTATTTGTGTGTGTTTTGGTTTGTGTGTGTGGGCAAACGTGCATTTCTGCATGTTTTATAGATTTATTAGTTTTTATATTATGTGCAGGTATGCTGTTTTTGTGCTTCCCTTGCTGTCTGTTTATGTGTGTTTGCCTTGTCAGATCGTTTAGGTTTCATAGTATTTTGTTAGTGCTCACCGGCCAATGACTGCACATCTGCAGTTCTTTTTCCTCCAGATTTCTTCATTCTTGTATATATGTGTGTGTGTGTGTGTATGTCCACATCTGTTCATTTGTGTGTATGTAAGTTGGGAAATGCTGTAACAGTGCAGCACTTAAGATTCTGGAAGCAATGCAAGCTGCTCTTGATTAGGTGACCTAGTTATATGAGCTATAAACACAAATCCGTTGAACTTTTATTCTCTGGCATTCACATCTGTTACCATGTCATCCTCTATGAAGATTTCCTCTATGAAGAATGTAGAATTCTGTTCTGTTTTTGAATTTGATCAGTATTTTCATGCATTTTTATATACAGTGTTCCATATAGATTGACTGAAATTTGCCTTACTTTAATGTTACAAGTTATTGATCTAAATTTACAGTTTAAAACCTTAAAGATGTCTAATCTTTGAAATGGGCCTCATAATCTGACAGTCTAGATATACCATTATTGATTAACCCAAAGCTAACAGATTAGCCCTGAGCTAATATACAGTACTGGTCATGATACACTGATACATTATAAGCACAGCCGCACAATATATATTGCATTATATTTACGTACCTAATAAATCAGAATCAGACAGCTTTATTGACCCCAGAGGAAATTGCTTATGTAATAAAGATATATTGAATTATGGGGGTTTTTTTAAATAATGGGGGATCTTTTGGAGATCTGTTGGATTTTAGATGCTACATGGCCGCTAGGTGTGTGTGCGTGTATTTCTGTGTGTCTGCCCTGTGATGCACTGGGAATCCTCCCAGGGTGTTTCTACACCTTTCACCCTACACGCAAAATGTAATTTATATAATAATTTATGTAAGAGACTGAATGAATGGATGAATAATGATGATTATGGTGCTGATGAGGATGGTGATGATGATGAAGATGCTTTACACCTCAATATTGATGTTGTTTTTTATCTGTAGCCTGTAGTGTTTAAGGAATATTCCAGAGGTTTACAGAAATATATGCATGTATGTAGTTTGCACATACATCTAAGGTCACCATGCATCACTGTACCATGTGCTCTGTACTCTGTGCCTCTCTCAGTGACTTGGTGTTTTTACCATCCACAGGGGTATGATAAGCATGAACCAGAGTGTAACCTACATGATCGAGCCTCTAGCCAATCACACAGCCTCCCAGGATCATGCTGTGTTTCGCGCAGAAAGTCTAAAGATACGCACCGGCACCTGTGGCCATCACAATAGTCTCACACACAAACTGGGGGAGCTGATTGGTGGAATTGCACAGGACCACAGGTTTCACAGGGTAATGACAAATGAATATTTATGCAATATTTCACAGGTTTCACAGTGAATGAGGGCAGAACATGCAGGCCCTTTATCTAAAGAGGCTTTAAAGTAAGTGCAAATTATTCGGTCAGAGGAGTGTAATTTAAATAAAAGAAACAGAAAGCCTCACCACATCTTTTACCTTCATATTTAGAAACACTAACTGAGTTCTGTGTTAAATATAAGCATTCCTCATTTATATCAACCTTTCCTCTGCAGGAGAGGAGAGCTGTCAGCCATAGTATGAAGTATGTGGAGCTGATGCTGGTGGCTGATCATGAAGAGGTAAAAACACAGACTATCATGATGAAAGCCATGCTAAAAGAAAACCCATTATAACAGTGATTCATCCATGGTGCTCATGGTGTCATGCAGAACCAAAGTAATTAAATAATTACTGTTGGAGTGTAACATTCCCTTACTTGATAGCTACATTGGGTTCGTAGCTCCAGTGCAAAACTAAGGAAGCAATTTTTACATACCATTCGCATATTGGCTGGTCAGTTACATCTGGAGAAATGATAGAAATGGGATTTAATTTTAACCAGTCTTTCACTTTAAGCCTGAAGGAAAAATGAAGGAATCAATAAGCTGCAATAATTTGACACACTACAGTTCTCAATCATTCCTCTTAAGTGATAAAATGAAAGTGCCGTGATTTGAAGGAATGCTATGGAAGATACTTTGATTAGTCGGGCTCCTAGAAGCCTCTGCTGGTGACGCACAATGACCAACCAGTTCTGGAGCTCCAGTTTGAGTTGGGTCTGGCTTAGCTTCAGTCAGACAGTGAAGCACTTTCTGTTTGATGACTCACTCTGTGGTGGAGCCACGAATAATCACAAAGCCCTGATTCCTTTTAACAATCATCTGGCTTCAAATTAACGGAATGCACCCTAAATGATGCCTGTGTGGTGTGTCAGTGTGTTTGAGACCATGAGGTCTCTGAGGTCAGGATGGCATTTTGATATTCTGCCTCTGTTGCAGTATGTGAAACACGGCCGTGACCTAGAGAAGACTAAGGCCAAACTGCTCGAAGCAGCCAACTATGTGGACAAGGTTGGTTACACACAGGTTTCTCAGGGCTTTCAGAAGAGAGGTGTATTGCTTTTGAAAGATGATGTTTAGTATCTGACATGAAGTTTCATATCTGTTCCATTTGCTCTGTTTCGAGACTGTGTTCCTGCATTCCTTGATTTTCTCAGTATTACAAATCCCTGAATATCCGGGTGGCACTGATCCAGCTGGAGATTTGGAATCATGAGGATATGATCAATGTGACTGACAACCCCTACAGCACATTAGGAGCTTTTCTCACCTGGAGGAGGAAACAGCTACCACAACTGCCTAATGACAACGCACACCTCATCACGTTAGTCCTTTTGAAAATAACACTGGATCATAGAACTTAGCTAATTTTCTAAGAAAGGGTTTTGGAAACATGAAAATTAGCTTATGAATGATAAATGCATTTTGTCAGCTGCATTCCTCAGTCATCACATTTCCTTCAAATCATGTTGCTAAACCAAGTGGACTGGTTAATATGTTTTCTTACGCTACATGAGAGTGTTATCTATAAAAAGCACCAGTTAAAACATAGGTGCAGCTACACTAAGGCCTGCACTTTGTCCCTAATTCTGAAAGTGATTGGTGGAGTATAAGCCTCTACAGTTGAATGCATATTTGTAAACACCAATGGCCAGACTACATGTTTTGATGAACCTATACACATTTATGCAAAATTAATAATGTGTATTTGTTGAGTTTCAGACATTTAAATAAATTTTAAAAAATGTAAGTGAATGTATATTTTGCACAGGTCACATGCATGTTTAATGAGCAGGAAGTGTACACTTATTTTCACAATAAATCAACAAAATAAATGTTCTCTTCAAATCAACATGTTCCCAGGCATGGGTGTGCAAAAGTTTGCATAGAACTGATATTTACATTAGCATTGTAAAACTTTAAACACCAGGTATTTGTTAAAGAAAAACTCATCATGACTCTTCTGCATGATCATTTCTAGCTGAAAGGACATGCTCTAGTGAAAGGTATTATGAAGTGAGAGCTGGGTCTAAGCAGCTGTGTTTTCTGTGTTTGTAGGGGCATGTCATTCCAGGGCACCACGATTGGACTGGCTCCGCTCAAAGCCATGTGCTCAGAACACCAGTCAGGAGGAGTCAACTCGGTACAATAACCTGGAGTATAATATGACAACATAAACCTTTTTTTCCTAATGTAGATGGAGAAATAATGTGTCTTTTTTTTCTCTAGGACCACTCTGAAAGTTCTGTGGGGGTAGCTGCCACCCTGGCTCATGAAATGGGCCATAATTTTGGGATGAGCCACGACAGCGAGGGCTGCTGCCAGGCCTTGCCTGAAGATGGGGGCTGCATCATGGCTGCAGCTACAGGGTGAGACAACAGCTACGGCACCGAACAGCCCCTCTCAGCTACTGCTTAACCTTTAGATGATGTGAATGGAGCCGTCAAAAAATAGGGCATCTTCAACAAGAACGATCATTGCTATACATGTTGGCTCGTCCAGCTTATTGTGAAATCCTACCTTCTATAATACTGCATAGAAAAGTAAAGAGAAATAACCGGGAACTGACTTTTTCCAAGCTAATTGTATCTCACTGCTGTAGATTTTCTGGTTGTTCAGCGCTGTCTGGTGTAGTAGTTGGTGCAATAGTTTAGTCATTAAAAATCCAAATCATGAAAGCAATTAGATCCATTATGCCAAAAAATTTGATTTTCCCTGTAAAAAGGTGATTACTAAAACATCATTATCTCCTAACTGATAGAATATAAGCTTTTTCTTGTCTGTTACATTAGCCTTGAAGCTCCATTGCTGCACTAAGGAAGCAAATATGTAATTAACTCCCAATGTAACTTAATTGATAACAAGAGGCCAATACTTGTGCCAATTTAATTTCTTGCCACATTGTTCCTTTAACTAACCACCTTCCTTTTGAATTCACCCCTTTTTTTTACAGACACCCTTTCCCTCGTGTGTTTAATCCCTGTAACCAGGCGGAGCTGAAACGATATCTGAGCTCAGGTGGGGGGAAGTGTCTATTTAATCCCCCCAATACCAGAGCCATGTATGGAGGCCAGCGCTGCGGCAATGGCTACCTGGAGGAGGGAGAGGAGTGTGACTGTGGGGAGGTGGAGGTGAGACCCTACACCAGGGGTTCTCAACCCTGTTTTTATGCACAGTTTACAGTTTTTAACATCCCCCATACCACCCCTCAAACTGCAGGGTTATTATTATTCAGTTTAACTTAAAAATTCTCACTTAGTACCTACTGCAAATTATTTATTAACCACTAATGCATAATCAGCTCAATTGCGCTGGCAAGATAATGGCTGACCCTTGACACCACATCTGTAGTCTGTGTCTCTATGACAGTACCATCAAAGCAAATAGACAAAACTTTTACAAACAGCAGTGGATGGGGGTCTCTTCAGGGGTCTAAGTTGGTACAATTATAAGCCGATTGCAAGTTCAGTGCTTGCTGATGCCACAGACATCCATGACGAGGGGTCCAATTAGTCTCAATTAGCCTCTTTTTTTATCTAAAGCAAGGCTTCTGACGGGTACCAGAAAGAGAGAGAGTATTACCCCGATACTTGCATCTCTACATTGGCTGCCAGTTAAATATAGAATTGATTTTAAGGTTTTATTGTTTGTTTTTAAAGCTCTCCATGGTTTGGCTCCAGGTTACATTTCAAATCTTCTTTCAGATCTACATTTCAGAGCCTTCACTTACCCACTCAAAATACGTGCTCCTCCAGTCAGATGCTGTTATCAGTTTCATGCTCCCTGTTAAAATCTAGAGGTGACAGGGCTTTTACCATTGCCGCCCCAAAACTCTGGAACAGCCTTCCCCCTTTCATAAAATCCTCTTCATCCTTGGAAGTCTTCAAACCGAATTTGAAGAACCACCTATTTTCCAAGGCTTTCGGTTCTCCCTGACCTCTTTTATTCTGTTATAACTATTCTGGTCTTTTACCTCATTGGATGATGTTTGCACGTGTATACACGTATACATGTATTTTATGTTCACGTATGTGTGTTTGTATGTGAAGGTTTTTTGTATGTGAAGGCATTTTTGTATATGTATGTGCATATTTGCGTGTACACATATACTTTTTATAAATATATAGGGATGTCTTACAATGTTTCTATAATATTTCATTTTAGTTATATGAATTCTTTTTATTATATTATTCCTCTGTTCAGCACTTTGGCTGACACTTGATGTCTTTTAAATGTGCTGTATAAATAAAGATGACTTGACTTTACTTCCCTAAGAGAGTAGAATGGCCTTGCCTCCTCCTATCACTCAGCACAATACCAGCTACCACAGGTGACTCTTGGCTGGCAAGGCAGAATATGCTCTCTGCTGGGCATGTGGGTATATGTTGGCTGGTGCAGCGGAATGCGAGCACACTGAGCTGTCCAGTGACATTACATTACTGATGGTTAGAAAGATGTCTAGCTAGTAGGGGTGGAATTGGATACTACTAAAATTACAGAGAAATTGGGAGGAAAACTTGGACTACTTGCACATTTGACAGAACCCTGCAATAAAACCCCCATTGCGTGATACCACTCAAAATGAGATATCTTTTTACATGCGGTATTACTGTACACTTCATTTTACCCTGTTAAATTGTACATTGTAAATAACCCTGGCCTGTGACGTATCTCATTTTGACTTGTTTTCACACTGGTGGTTGCCAGACATTTAGCTGTATGTCTCTCTCTGTCTTTCTGTATCTTCCAGGAGTGTTCCAGTCCATGCTGTAATGCCAATAACTGCACGCTGAAAGCAGGTGCTGAATGTGCCCATGGAGTATGCTGTGACAACTGCAAGGTGATTTCCTTTTTGCAAACTTTCTCTCTGACCGAGCGTTGCACTTTGTGCCATTTGCAACTGCTTCCTGTAAAAATGACTCATTGCTTGGTCGCATCCTCTCTTGGCTCATTTCCTCACAGCTGAAGAGTCCTGGGGTGCTGTGCCGCCCAGCCTCAGGTTCCTGTGACCTGCCTGAATACTGTGATGGGAAATCAGAGTCCTGTGCTGCTAATTTCTATCTGATGGATGGCAGTGTCTGTGCACATGGCAAAGCATACTGCTACACGGGCATGTGCCTGACTCTGGAGCAGCAGTGTCTCTCTCTGTGGGGAAAAGGTAACTGTGTATATACATGCATACACACACACACACATATATATATATATATTCCAAATATAATAACATAATACTAATGCATTGCCATTATTATATATATAAACCTGTTATGGATCAAATCAAAATAGCAATGTGTTAGTGTTATGTCACAGTACTGGGAAGACATATCTGAACAGATTTTCATGCTGTGTTTGGCTGGGACTTCAGTGGCTATACAGCCATTGTTTGGTTAAAGCTGTGCTGTAGTAATGAAGACACCTTTTGTAAAGTGGGTAATACCATCTGCTCCTTTTTTTAAAGTTGTCAGTGAGCACCTGGATAATTTCCTAAATCCTTTGCCATTTGCTACAGATTCTATCTTGCATAAGATGTCAAGTCAAGTACTGTTAATAACAGACATCACAATGCTAATTAAAAGAAATCTAAATCCTGGAGATGACAGTACTCAGGAAAACCTCCCTCCGAGCTAGAGGACAAAACCTTGAACCAAGACTCAGAGGGGAACTCATCCTCCTGGGGTGACAGGAGATAACAAGACACTAACAAAAGAGCCACTAAGTATGACATGATTGAGTTAATTAAAATAATTAAAGGGGACATGTTATGCAAAACTGACTTTTTGCATCATTTTCTATTTCTCTACTGCTCGTGTCCGCGAATCATAGGCTTCTACAAACCGCTTCGAATGCTCTCTTATTCTGATGTCAGAATAGGGAAATTTGCATAAAACCACCCCACATTTGTTGAGACCCGCCCCACTAGATTAGTTGCAGGTCTGCCATTTAATCTGCTGGTTTTACGAGCATGCGGAAGACACTGTGCTAGGGCTACAGGCAAAAGCAAAGTGTTGTGTTGTTTTCTGCCATTTTCATGTGTGCTAAATGCAGAGCGAAGCATAGGGTGGGTGTGGCGTGGCCAGCTTTTATTGCCATAAAAGGTCATTTTGAAAGGGACTGAAATGATCAGGAATAGAGCTGGTGAGATCTCATTATCTGAGAGTGATTTTATGCAAAGAACTGCATGAACCTACTATAACAAAATGTATTTTGCGTAATATATCCCATTTAATACTGACTGAGAAAAGGGATGTAGTTATTAATGCTGGTGTTTAATAACAGCCAAGTAAGTGGTACACGGGTTCAAAAGATCATGAATTTGTCTAAAACAGTGTGAATAAGAGTAAAGTGCATGGTCGAAGTGAGGTGGCTGGTAGTTATCTGGTTGAGGTTTTCAGTCTCAGGAGAGTGAGTATGTGTGAATGCTGTTTAGAACTGGTTTAGAGGGTGAAGGGTACAGATATTTAGTTGAACACATGCCAACTTTACACTGGATAACATGAGCTGGGATAGCTCTGGGTATGAGAGAGAGTCGGGACTGCAGGGGAAAATGGTTCAAACCTTAAAAAGTGTCTAGTGTCCTGAGTTATGAAGAAGTTTGTGCAAATAAGGCCACAGGAGCACCCGGTCAGGGACTCTTGCATCAGGGCAGGAACGTCATAGAACAAAAGCAGCAGACAGAAAAAGTGAAGGAGGGTAAGGCAGAACTTTAATACTGTATTTCAAGAACTTTGGTTGAGATTGAGAGTCTCAAACTGAAACAGGGAGATCATTCCAGTGTTGGGTTTTTTCTCATTTGAGGAACTGAAAGAAGGCCAGCACCTTTTAAATGGACCATAGGGGTTAAAAGACATATTTAGTTTACTTAGGTACTGCGAGGCCACACGTTAAACAGCTTTATAGGTCATAGGGAGTATTTTGATGAAACTTTACTGCTTCTTGTGAGCTCTCCAGCAGCTGCATTGTAAACCAGTTGGAGCTTGTTTAATGACCTAAAAGACAGCCCAGCCAAATGTGCATCACAATGATATGATCCAGGATTATGGTTGTAAAGGCATAGACCAGCTTCTCTGCTGCAATAAAGGAGCATATGCAGGTTTGCATTATTGTGTGGAATTAAATGTGATTCAGACATGGTTCAGAATGTGAGCATCAAATGATAGATCTAAGTCAAAGATGACACCCAGGTTATTGGCACTTGAGCTGATTATAACTGAGATGCTACGTTAAGAGTGAATTTGTTTTATCTTTCTCAGTTCCTTTCTGAGTTAGATTTCAGTTTTGGTAGGATTAGATATGAGAAAGTTACTCCTCGTCCGTTAATTATTTTTATGGGCATTGTTTGTTGTAGATAATAGACATAGGCCAGTGTCAAGAGCCTGAAGCTAAAACCATACTTGCAAATTTCATTACCATGTAGAGAGAACAGTAGAGGACCAGGATTTGACTCTTGCAGAAAATTGTATTTTACTTAAGTGGTTTAGCAAGTTTATTATTTTGTGCATTGGCTCTGTGACATTAAGTAGTATCTGTTTAAGTAGCCCTGTAGGGACTGAATCATGCATGAACTGATTTAAATTTGTTTGGATGAATGTGTGTCAAAAACTGATGTGTGATATAATATATAGTTGGTGAGGTTAACTTGGGCTGCATTTGTGTCCTCAAAGGTGCCAGTCCTGCTCCAGATGTGTGCTTCACCAAGGTGAATGAGGCTGGAGATTGCTATGGAAACTGTGGCAAAGACCTAATGGGGAACTATAAGACCTGTATCGAGAGGTGATTGTCCTTCACAGTCAGTGTCAATACATACATTTTTAGAATGGAAAGATACATATTATTATATGTTTCTGTCAAAAGGGACGCCAAATGTGGTAAGATTCAGTGTCTGAGTGCAGCTTCCAAACCTATTGGTAGCAACGCTGTCCCCATTGACACCACCGTCCGTGACGGGCAGAAAAAGATAATTTGCAGAGGTACACACGTCTACCGTCCTGACCAAAATGAGAATAATCAGGGAGATACACTAGACCCAGGGCTGGTCATGGCTGGGACCAAGTGTGGCAACAATGCAGTAAGTACTGTCAACACAATAGTGTTCTGTTGTAATACTACATAAAACAGTAACTGGACTAGCTTGTTTTGAAGCATTTCTCCTTGATAGTATCTTGGGGAACTTCAATGGAAGGTCAAGATGCAAAATTAACATACATTATACTTAAGGGTAGAATTGTTACCACTGATCATGCATGTCAATGCTATCTTTCTCTTGCGCAAGGTTTGTTTTGGAGGAGAGTGCCGCAATGCTTCCTTCCTGCGAACGGATGAGTGTAATGCCCAGTGTCATGGCCATGGGGTAGGTGGACACCATCCCTGCCTTTCTGGCAGATCTGTGTGGCTGCCTGGTCAGCACACTTTCCATTCAGTTTTATATAATTCTCTGTCTTCCTGGTAAGTTTTATGCAACTGTAATTTGACCTGAAACAGTTAACATTATACAGATCCAGTTTTGCTATTAGACATAAAAAGTGCTACCATATGATTTATTTTATTAAAAAAGACACTGCCAGCACTGTTGACTTGAGTCTATAGGGTCTCTTCTCTTGTAGCTGTGCAACAACAATCATAATTGCCACTGTGACGCAGGATGGGCTCCACCATATTGTACGCAAGCAGGAACTGGTGGCAGTGTTGACAGTGGCCCAGTTATCCCACACAGTAAGTCAGCTGTGTAACAAATACCAGCACATGGCACACACACAACACTTACTATACTCTCAATGGATGTTTCTCTCAAATATGTTGATTCATACAGATATCCGTGTGTGTCTTTGTGAACTGATTAGTCTTATCATTTTGATGTTGTAGGCAACTTACTTCCAGTACTGGTGATACTGGCTTTACTTCTCTTTTTGGGATTGGCTGCTCTGTTTCTGTGGTGGTGCTACAAGAAGAAGCTACATTCCCTTAAAGATGTTGCCCACAGCCCTCCTCAGATCTGCATTGCGTAATTATTAAGATTCATTGCTTTGATGATATTTAGTAAACTCAATACTTAGATGTTCTCTTCTTCTTACACTGTCATTGTCTGGAATGTTGGTTGCAATGAATGTGTGCTGAATGAATTTACTTTCATTTGCTGTACAGTGCACCAGATTCACCAGCCCCCAAAGCTTCAGCCAGTGGTCACGCCAACCCAACATTCCAGCTGAAGAAACCTGATGCACATAAATCGGTAAAATGTCGCTTCCTATATCACTGTTGCAAAAAAATGTTGAGGTACACTACCAATCAAAAGTTTGAATCAAAAACAAACAAAATGATGAAAGAACTATGCAGTAAACAACCAAGAGTTACACAAACCAGAAAATGATTTATAATAAGGTAATGATGGACTGCTATTTCTTTCTAATTTGTCAAGTGGTTCTTGCCATAATGATGGTGAGTTGCGTACCAACTGACCACCACAACTGCTGGTCCCAAACACATTAATAAGGCAAGAATTTCCACTAAAGAAATCTTGACAAAGAACCCTGGATACTTTAACACCATGCCATGGCAAGAGTGTGAAAAGCTGTCATCAGAGCAATAGGTGATATTTTAAATATGAATCTACAATGTAGCCAATATTTAAACAAAGGAAATTGTTGAATGAGAACAAATAAATGGTACTGTATATTTATCTGATTGATAGGCATGTTTATGAAAGCAATGTGCTGGAACTGGGTTTTGAAATCGGTGGCTTTGTGTCTTCTCCAAACCAGAGTAGCCCTAGGCCTAGTCCTGCCTGTCCATCAAGATCGAGACATTCTATTGTTCGGCCCACGGTTAAACCTCCACCCATCCCAGCATATGCTTTACAAAAGCAGAGTTCACCCGCAGAGGTCACCTCCAGTCCACACCCATCTCCATCAGGCACAACTGCACCTAGACCCTGCCCTCCCAGCAGACCTCCCCCACCTTGCCCTGTTGCCAAACCCTCTCAAATCAAAGAGGTGAGTGTCCCTAATCTGGTACAGTCTGTCCTGTAAAAATACGTACAGCCAGCTACCCATTGACTGGTGTAACAGGAAAGCAGATCATGCATCACTTCAAAAGGGCCATTTTGGTCTGTAGAACAGTGACAAAAGTAGTCTGTTTCATTTTAGGACATAAAGAAAAAGGTCATGTTTGTGTTTGGATGCACAAACATATGAATATAATAAGTTGCATTTGTCAAACTCAAGGCTTTCATCCCCTTTAATACTGACTGACCCGCCACCTCATTTAATGTGGCCCGCACGCTGTTTTCCGATTTCCCATTTGCTGTTCAAATTCAAAATAGAAAAAAAAACAACAAAATGAGCGCTGTTATTACATTTTGGGTTTTCATTGGTTCTAGCTGTTTACAGAAGATGGTTACGGAGCATGGAGATGTGCCTTATTATCATAGAGAGGAGAATCTGTCTCCACCCACTGCCCAAGATTTGATAGAGATAGATAGACAGAAATGGACTAGTGACAATTAATATGCTTATTCATTTATTGACGGCTGTTTAAATATGCCAGTGCCATTATCAGTGGAAGATGGCTACCTGAATTGAGTCCATAAACATTGATACTTTGAAAAGCTTTTAATAGTGGATTAATAACAGACCCGGATCTTCTCCCCTTGCCTGCCTGACTTTACTCCAAACGATTCTTATGTCTGTCTATCAGAGATATCACATTTGAAATTTGTTGTTTTAAAATGACTTAATATTTAAATCTTTAACAGCAATCTGTTAATTTCATGTATTACGTACATACATAATATTACATGCATGACAAAATGTGTTAATAATAGGATCAGCCCACAGCACAGCACGGAATAACCATATTTACTATTAAACTACTAAAATACTTGCCGTTCAATTGCGCGTACCACTCACTTCTGCCACAGAACATCAATGTGTTAATCCTGTCTGGTCCACGATTTAGACTGTGTGGTAAATTGCAGTCCGTGGTAAATGAGTTTGACAGCCCTTTTATAAGTGGACATCAAGCAGTACAGTCAAATAAAAAATAGGAAACTGGCCCTTTAATTGGAGATGGTCATTCCTGTTATTTCTAGAGCTGCTAGAATTACAACCAAAGCCAAGAAAAGGGATCACTCCAGCTCTCAGGTTCCTGGGCCCTAAATGCATAGCTGATATATCTGATATATAAAACTGGTAGGTCTCTGAGATCTGCAGGATCGGGGTGAAAAGAGCCTAAACCAAACATGGTGAAATGGTGTTAAGTCACTATGCCCCCAACCAATCTACACTAATTGTAGCCAACTTTATAAACCAGCTATTCTCCTTTGCTTTCTTTTTAATATTGGTACTTCCATTACACTTATTTCCTGTTATTTACTCTTATCTCTTATCCACTGCTATTTTTAAACTTAATATTATATTCCTATAAAGCTCATTGAATGACCCTTGTGTAAAATAATGGGCTAGCTAAATAAACCTGACTGTCTGTTTTTTCAGGAGATGACACACAGAAGAGACATCCAAGTGTCAGCTAAGTTGTTACAGAAAGGAAAGTCTGGACTGATGCCCCCTTCTGGACATATAAGGTAACCCACTGGAAAACAACATTTGTCAGTTCCAAACAATCATATTTTGTTTCATGTTTACATTAAAGTACTGTCAGTGAATTAAGAAGTCAATAAGGTATGCTCTTAACTCCTTTATATTCTGTAGATATCAAACTGAGGTCTGTGGGAACAGCTGAGACAGTTCAGGCAATGGACATTGCTCCTGCAGGAAATTAAAAAACTGGATCAACTTCCAACATCCAGGCATGTACACTTCTTCAGGAATGGCCATGGAGACTGCCAACACCATGTCCAACACCACGTCTGCCTAATACACTTGAAACCAGAAGTGTCATAAACTTGTAGTATTTAATGTTGTTTTGGTACCATTTCAGTATTTGTGTGCCATATATGTGTGCGTGTGTGCGTGTATGTCTGAAAGTGTGTGTGTATGTGTGTGTGTATGTGTGTGTGTGTGTGTGTGTGTGTGTGTGTGTGTGTGTGTGTGTGTGTGTG
>JBBMFX010374633.1:0-18176 GCA_037832545.1 Rhabdalestes septentrionalis
TAATATTATTATTACTATTACTATTATTATTATTATTATTACTATTATTACTATTATTATTATTATTATTATTACTACTATAACTATTATTAATCCTACTATTGTTATTTGGGGCTGGCCCCCAACATTATTTGACATGTGTAAAATTATTTGCCGGTATTACCAAACAAGAACTCCTGAAATCAGTATTTACACTTCATGAACTATTAACTACCTCAACCTGCATTTTAACGTGTTACTGCAGGCCCAACTATGTCCAGAGGGTGGCAACAGTGTGTCAGTCAGACTGAAGCCCAGATGCCTAGCTACACAACTTTCACAAACAAAAACAAATATAAAAAACTAAGTCAGCACCTTCCAGTCATTTTAACCAGTAAAAGCTTTAACAACTCAAACAAACAAACAAACAAACAAGCAAACAAAAACACTTTCTGGCAATAAATGAAAAAAGTACGGACAGAAACAAAGTTCTGCTCCCAAAATGTGCCCATTTAGTGTGGAGAGAGAGACAGAGAGACAGACAGAGAGAACTACATGCTACTCACATAAACCAGGAGTCCATTCTGAAACCAACAGGTGAAATAATCAGTCATTTTAGAAACAAGACACACACACACACACACACACACACACACACACACACACGTAAATCCAGGGTTCTAAACGTCACACTCTCCCAGCGAATCGGACCCCTTATTCTGATCTCAGAATCAGAACAATGAGACATACTTGTACACACACACACACACACACACACACACACACACACACACACACACACACACACACACACACACACACACACACAGTATCAGAACAGCAGATTGTAAACATGCAGAGCAGCTGATGAAGCAGATTGTAAACAGTGAGAGGTAAGAACACATTGAACTGAAAGGGGGCAATTCAGCTGATCATTTTAATCGAGGCAAATTCACTAAACAATCCAGTGAAATATACTGATTTAGTCCAACAGATCCCATTGTTACTTTCAAACATTATTTGTACTGTAGAAGAAAATACACTGAATAAAGTTTAAGGATTTAATGTTATTTATAATTTGCATTATATTTCAAATTATAATTTGATCTTCAACAGAATTGTGGTAAAAAATATTTACATTTACGGAATTTTATCAAAATAGCCAAACTGAACTCAATGTACATTTATAAATCTTTAAGACAATCCTGAAAAAACCTGGGCTGTACAAAAGGAATCAAAGTCATGGATAAATCTTGGAATTATTTTCACTGTATTGCAACCATAAAATGTAAAGAAAAAAAACAAACATTTTTTTAAAGAACTGCCATCAAAATTATTTTTAAGCCAGAGATTTACTACCCTAGAGAACAGGACACAGCATGGGCAGGTCAGACAGGATGGGCAGAGCAGAGTGGAAAGGGCAGGGGAGAGTGAGGCAAGGCAGTGCAAGGTGGAGCAGATTTAGGTGTGAAAAGAGATGGCAGGGCAGGAGGGCATAGCAGAGCAGGGAGGGGATGGGTGGGCGGGGTTTGGGGGGTGGGGAATGGCGGCGCAGAGGGCAGGATGAAGCAGGACTGAAAAGAGCAAGGTGTGGCAGGATGTGGTGTGGCGTGGCAGTGCAAGGTAGAGTGAGGCGGGCCAGAGTGAGGTGGGTTAGTGCTGCATGCGAGCTTCAGAGGAGAAGCTGTGGCGAACTTGCCTGGAGCTTCATGGCTTTAGGAGATTCTGGCTGTTTGTATGTAATAAACAAACCATATTGTTAGAGAGCAGCTCAGTCCCAGTCCAGAAACACACAATAATAACAATAATACACACATTTTCAATAACTCTTTAACTCTTTATATTTCTCAATTGATCCATTAGAAAAGATTTTTCAGAAGTCCCCAGCCCTCTATCCCGATCGCAGTCAACCAGCCGAGATATGCTCGGTATCTGAATTTCACCCCAACAATCAATTGTGGGTTCTGACAATAGAATGTACTAAACTAGCCTTCTAACTTTAGTAAAAAAACTTAAAACCCTGAACTCACCTGAGCTGATCAGCTAAATCTGATGGGAGAACCTGGTTAAACTGCTGCTTTATTCACAGTAATACTATTTGAATATCTGCATACCTGGACTAGGGCTGCAGGAGCTGCGTTTAACACACACTCGCAGAACAACAAACATTTACAGCAGAACTGATCAGTTTCCTGATCAGTTCCGCTTAGAGCAAGTGGTCTAAGGGAGGCCAGAGGTGGCAACAGAAGCTTGATCTGAGGTCAGCGCTGAGGAGCCATGCAGCTCAGGCTTAACAAGGTCCCGATAACATCAAACAACCTTCAATTGCACACTCTTTTTCTCGTTCTCCCTCTCTCTACACGTGTATGCATGTACATACATGTAACATATACATACACATGCAGAACTCTGCAAAATCTTGAGCTCTTAATTTGTGTGGTTGGAACTCTTGTATATTTAGACAGTTTGCAGCCTGTCACAGTGAAACATTGGTTCACATTTCCTTAATTTAATTTGCCCAATGTGCCAAAAACAGTCTAAAACTGGCATGAAAAAAATCATTTCTGCACAAACAAAGTTATTCAGACCTAAATATGAAGAATTTAAGGACAGGCTTTTTTAAATTTTTAAATGTACACACACATAGATAGATAGTACTGACTAACACAAAGATTTATATATAAAGAAGTAAAATATGACACTCTCATTGTTCAAACAATAAAAATATGATAAATCCCCCATTCACACAATACAGAGTAACAGTACATTCACAGCCCAACAGCTCATCCACCTATCAGAGATGGAAGAAAAGGGGAGGAAAGAGGGGAGAGTGGAGGGGAGAGGAAAGAGGAAAATTTAAAGGAATAGTAAGAGAAGAGGAACTCACTGGAATGTTGTGGTCTTTCCTTCCTTTGTGAGATGAAGCCACATGAGCTAAATACTGGATCACCTTTTTGGTGTTTTCTGTTTTTCCTGCTCCAGATTCACCTCTGCAGAGAGAAAATTCACACTCCTTTACACACTGACAGACAGAGTCAAAAGCTGGAAAAAAAGTTTCTCCTAACAAGAAAAAAAACAACAAAACAAAACAAAACAAAACAAAACAAAAAAACACTGACTGCAGCCTCCTCACACTGATCCTTTATCAGCACCATCAAGACAAGGTCAGATCGGGTACCAGATTATTTCACTAAACAGAAGTCTGTGTAGGTCAAATTGTCACCCGAAGTCAAGCTCACTCACTGTTCTGGGTCTCTCTGGGGTCAAGAGGTCAAAGACCACTGAACTTGACTAAGCAGAATGCAGTAAAACTCACCAAATGTAAATCCTAACTTTAAAGGGCCAAATTATTTTAAACCTGATTCTCATTTTTAATTTAAAAAAGACAAATTTAAACCGTTCCTTCAAACCCCAGTCCACCTATTTAGCCAAGGTCAAACCTGCCCATTTACAATGAAGTTTAAAGGAGTCTTTCAGCCTGTGCAACCAATTAGAAAAGCACTAATTTACATAAGATGTTTTTACAGGCACAGTAACAAACAGCCAGAAAGCTGTTAATCTATAAACATCTCCTCCTCAGTGAGACACTGCTCATCTCGATGCTGTTGTGACTTGTCTGACCTGTGACTCTTTCAATATGATGGTCATCGTACAAAATCACGAGCTGTTAAAGTGCCATAGTAATGACACAACTAAAATAGAAGATAAATACTTGATAGGCATTTATTAAACAAAAGCTCTGCAGCTCATTTGCGAATAAATGCGCAAAATGTAGATTTCTTTAGTAGTGAGTGTACACACACACTGCCAACATAACACAAACAATACCACAGACAACTACCTGACACTCATCTACAGCTAAGAACAGAAATACAACTGAACAGCAACACACAAATTCTGCAGAGTAAAGGGGGGTTACTCACGTGCAAAGGATGGATTGGTCCTCACGATCTGTGTGTGTGAGAGAAAGGTACAGAGAGAGTGTGAGAGAAAGGTACAGAGAGAGTGTGAGACAGAGAGATAGAGAGATAGAGAGACAAAGAGAGAGAGACAGAGTCATTTATTTCAAACTCAAATACGTAAATTTACATTAAATTCATCAATATTCTTTTAGGGAGGGAGTCACCAAAGAATCAACAATTTTGGCAAATTTAAAAATTATTCTTAAAAATGTAGAAATGTATCCTTAGAAAACCCCAGATGGTTTATATACCCCCACAACACATGCCAGTAAAACTCCTGCCTGTAAAGAACCTGTCAGCATCTGCTCTATATTGGACGCATCGCCAGAATGGAGATATCACTTCATAAACACTCCAACCGCCTCTATCCAAATTACTCTGACTCCACAGGCCTGGCCTTCAAGAAAATACTTCTGAAGAGGGAAAAACGAAAGAGGAATTTGATTTCCAAAGGTACATTTCTGATCTTTGTCAAACCACTGGAAGTCTGAGATAAGACCCAGGCATCATGTGACGAGTTTCCATCGAAAACTGAGGCTTAAATATCAGGCACAGACACACAGATTGAGTAATGAGGACGATAACAGCCCTTTTATTCACATATACATTTAATTAAATTTACATATACACAAACACACACACACACACATTATATATACACACACACACACAAACACACACGTATCTGTGTGTGTAATATATATATACATATAGATATATTTATATATATAATTTTTCCCAAACATCCAGTCTGTATATACACACACACGTACAGTATTCTCATTGACTTACTGAGTATTTACTATACGAACACTTAAGCTCTGATCTCAACCTCAGTCACAAATGCTTTTTCTGTCCTCTTTTTGTCCGGATGGGGGGGGTGCGGGTGCACTTTTCTTTGCCAGGATAAACAAAACATTCATATTTCTACAGATTGACCTGTATTCCCACCATAAATAGGACATACAGTCCCCTCAACATGATAACAAGGACCCCAACATCCACCCACCCACACATCTGTCTGGAGGCTATCTGGACGATGTCATTGTTCCTAGATATTTGAGTCTGCAGCTTTAGATCAACTTGGTCTTCTTACAAATGACATCGGAAACTCTGCAGAGCTGCCTGTTTTTCAGCCCCGCCCGGAGCTGTGGCCGGCCGAAACCACAATCATCAGACATCGCTTACTATTCTTACTAATGTGGAACGGTTTTTCCACACACAAACACCAGGCCTAGTCCTGCAGTGAAGCTGGAGGTGTTTATCCGTTCCTCATCCACACAGGAAAAAAAATAAAAAACATCAAGAGGCTACATGAATGTAATTTGTGTGACAAAAAAGTTTTGGTATTATTTTGTACTAGGCCTGTAAACCTGCGACCAGAGGAAGAAACTGTGGAAATGGAGGGAGCGAAATTTAGTTCTTTATGAAAAGGTATCAAAAACTATGACACAAAGGAAGATAAAACTACTCAGTGATATTGTCTTTGTCCATGCCTATTCTGATGCAGGATCAGGACAGGTCTGAAAAAGCACCTTCAACCATGTTTCCTCTCAGAGGATGCAGGACTTCTCATAGAACAGTCAGGGTGACAGAAGTGGAAAAAAATCCAGTCCTCTGAGAATGACCAGACCAGTCAGCATGCATCAGAATGAATGCTTTACCCAGTGGTTCCTCCTGGAGGCAGCAGGGCACTCGCCTGCTTCTGCTCTTGCGAGTTCGAGAGGAAATGTGCAGATGAAATAGTGCAGAGTGTGTTCCTGCCTCTACGGCAATGTCACGGCCGGGCTCAGCGAGGGACACAGCTGGATGCTTGGACAAACCGCACCCTGACACACAGAGTGTGTGTCTCGCCAGGCTGGAACTTTAAACTATCCTGTTAGCGTTTCAAATTACACCACCCCACTATCATCTAAAATTACACCACAATATATTTTGAGCATTTCTAGGATGAAACAACACAGGGAGACACATGTCCACTGAATCAAGGACCACCAGTCCCTCACCATTCCCTACCAGACCCTCATCCAGAATTTTCTCATCGTATAGGGTTGAGTCTCCTGGATTAAGGGCTCCCTCCCAGAGATGGCTTCAGTCTCACTATCCTCACATACAGTACGAGTTAAACTGCAAGAGGCAATAAAAGAGCCTAAGGAAGCAAGACACAAAGATAAAAGAGTTCCAACCTCTCCGCATTCAGCACCACCAGTATACTGATCATCGGCCTGATAATCAGTAATCATCTACACCTGATTCTTCTCTGCTTCAATGCTCAACTTATATGTGCTTTGTTCTGCTTGAATGATTCATACATAGGTTTGTTTACCACAAGCAGAAAATCAAAAATCTCTGAAACTCTGAAATCTCTGCCCAATTTCACCTATGTGTAAGTAACATATCCTGCAGACACTCAGTCACACCAATCTCCTCAGAGGCCTTCAGGACCTCTTACACTCATATTCGAGGTCAGCCTGCTATCTGTCCAGGATGGGGACAGATTAAGGGCCCTTGACTTTTAGAGCCTGCAAATGCCTTACCCTTTATCAGGACCTGTAGACGAGAGATTCTTCAGAGGACACAAGAACCCAGGCCGATGTTATCCCTTCAATGGGAATTTAACAGCTCCACCCTGCTGTGAGTTTTTTGCTTGTGCTCTAGTGTTCCACATTAAAATTAGTGTTGTGAATTGTTCCTGAACTTGCTTTGGCTGCAGTTTCAGAGCAGCACATTTAGGTCAGTAGAGATACAGACAGCTACCACCTGACACGTCTGATGTTGTAAATGTATGTATTTTTTTAAATAAAGAGGTTAATTTTCTAAATATCACCTCGTCAATGAGACATTGTTCACCTCAATGCTGGTGTGACTTGTTCAACAGGATGACAATAACTGTACAAAAGCACAAGCTACACATCCATAGCAGTAATGAACAAATACAGAAAAAGATAAAGAGTCAGGTGGTTCAAACTGACCAGAGCCCGGTTTCTCGGAAGCTTCTTATCGCCAAGTAGTTCTTAAGTTTACCTTAACCCCTCTCTTAACGTTATGGAACGTTTCCCGAATTGTTCGTACACTAAGGATATCTTACGTACGTCCCACGTTTGTAAGTTTGGTCTGGACCACTCTTTAGCGGTCTCTTAGCGTAGTTTCAGGTCAAGACACTAGAGGCCGCAACTGAGCAGCAGTCTTTAGAAATCAGCAGTGTATGCAAGTCAAAAAATGGCACGTTATTAATGTTGCATCAATGATGGAATATAGTCCAGACATATTTAAGAATTTTATTTTGATTTCAGAACTAATTGAGTGACTGTTAATTAGCCTATTTCAAATGTGATTCATGCATCAAAACTGGCAACAACTTTCAATATTGAACAGGAGGAAAAAATTGGGCTCTAAGCGGCTACCGTATAAATGTGCAATCATGGTGATGTCCAGAAAGCAACCAACTATGGCAGCGATACGTGGTGTTGTGCTAAATCAAAGATGGCGCCGGTCGCGGAGCCATGTCGTTTGTGTGAATTTTTTCATTAGGCAATACTTCAGCCCTCATGATATTTTGACTGAGGTGGCAATTTAAAAAAATTTCGGCGACAGATTATGGAGCTTCTGGACCTGCCCAGACCTGCGCTTGCCAGACCAAGAGAAGGTTATGGCCTCAGCAAGACCTCTGTGTGGAGGTGCGTCCGCGCTGTTACCGACACCCTTCTGCGCCATGCCGGGATTGGTCCTTGCCCGGTCTCTGCGGACTGCAGCAGCTCTGACTTTGGCATGGCTGGAAAAATCCTGCCGTTTTTTGCACACATCCTTCCAGTTTCCGCGTGCACCTGAACCAGAGGCAGACATCTTTTTGGATATGTCACTCCATATTTCTTTCTTAGTGCGGTTTTGAATATTGTTTCTAAAGCTGGCGTCCAGCAAAATAATTCAGATAAGAAGCTTGGTGTCCCTTTTTCTCTCTCCCTCTCTCTCTCCTAACAAACCAACTATGATTGCTCCCCCTAGATAGCACCCGGGTTACATGGAAACCACTAGGTTACATGGAAATATTAACGGCAGTTTCGTGATTAATTTTTTTCTATTTTGACATGCTACTGATAAGTTAACCCATATTGAAATAAATGTTATTGGAAGGATTTGCATAGAATGTGCTGTCTTTTTTAACGCTGTCAGGCAAATGAACTGAAAAATCGATTCCTGAGCAATCGGTCAACAAATTCAGCACCGTGTCTGTGGCCAGCTCCTCATAACGTCACACGTAAGATGCAGCGTCTCAAGAAGCCTCCTAAGGTACAGTTCGGGGAACACACTTAGAAAAGTAAGATATATCTTAAGAATCTTCTTAGTGGGCAAAGAGTGTTTGTTATCGAAAAACCGGGCCCAGATTTGTTTTACAGTGTTATGGGTTGATCCAACATCAGGACGTGTAATCTTCCAGCTATTGCACAGGGAAATATAGACACAACATAAGGACAATCAAAGTATGATCCCAATAAATGAGCAAAAAAGGAAGACAAAAGCATGCCTTGGTCTGGATGTTCTACTGAGTGTGACATAATAATAGTGACTGCGTTGAAGAATGAAACACTGGTCTGAGACCATTCGTTACAGCTGGTGGCTATTCCTACTTCTACACCGTCCCATCCCCCCCTCTGGCCGCCCACACCCTCCGCAGGATTAACCAGCCACAGCATTCCGCACATTCCAGACTACATCAGGACCAGACGAAAGAGAAAGAAGGGAGAGGACGACAGAGAGAGAAGATAATGGGGGTGTGGGGGGGTGAGGGGGTGTGTGGCAGAGAGAACAAATGAGGAGCGAGATAGAGAAGGAGAGAGAAAAGGTGATAGATAAGGAGAATGAGAGACATAAAGCAGGTCTATTCTCGAATACAGCATTTTATATTTAAGAGGACAGAATTACCAAACAGAAATCACCAATAATTTTTTTTGGATGGGTGCGGTGGTGTCAAAAAACAAAACAAAACAAAGAGGCTCCGCCCATAACTACAAATACATTTTTTCTTGCAGGTGCTAAACCTGGGGATTACAATTCAGGGAGAAATACAATTCTGGAGAAATACAGTTCAGACTATAACATTTTTTTAGAAAGGGGGCATCAAATCTGGTTTTCAGTCTGAGGCACTCCTTGCTCCGCCCACATACATGTTCCTCCATGGCTTCCATTGAGGCTAAACAGAAGGCTGTTCAAAACCTCCATTCAGTTTCTCTTGCTCTCTCTGTGTGGGTAAGGTGCTCCTCCCTCTCCCCATTACTCATTATAACGGTCCTCTCCCCCTCTTGCTCTCTCTGGATGGGTAGGTTTGTGATCCAGGTTCAGGGTTCCAGTTAAGATTAGAGTGATGAAGTGCTGTCAGAAGGTGAGAAGTTTCTTGGTCCAGAAGGACATAAATCAGACCTGTAGACAGGACGTCTGGCACCCTCCCCCCCAAATACCGACCTCACCCGCCAAAACCAACACACTCTTCCCTGTCAGCTTCAGAAACAAGCAGGACTGTGGGATCTGTTACGAGTTCCGGGATAGGTTACTGGTGCCTGTTACATGCGTTAGAGTTGGCAAACAGCTGTGAGGAACCAGCAGGGCCACAGACATAGAAGAGAGTCTTCAGCTACACATCACAATCTCTGGCCTGTCCCCTTAAACCTATAGCACGTCTTGAGCCACGCCTTTCTTAATATTCTGCTTTGAGTCACCTTGCTGATGCTATAATACAATGTTTCCTGGTAAACTGTCTTAACTATGACTTATTTAGTAGCTTCAATGAAAGAAATAGGAATAAATTCTTTACTGCAACAAACATTTTACAGGCTAGTTCTGATCTCTGACGAATGTGTAACTGAAGCAGGAAGTATGATGAAGAGACATCCAATGAGGGTTTTTTGTGTGTGGGGGTGTGGATGTGTGTGTGTGCAGTGTGGGTAGGGGTTCCAGCTGTCCCTAATGCACCCCGGAGGAATTTCCCAAAGAGTTGTCTGAACCATCTGTGGTAGTGGGCAAAAGGTGTATGTGTGTGTGAGTGTGTGTGTGTGAGTGAGTGAATGAGTGAGTGATATTGTGGGGTAAGTAATAGAGACAGAGAACCCATAAATAAATGAATTCCTGTAGAATACATATGGTGAAAAAAAATGCTAATGATTTTCTATTTATTTATTTAGTTTGTCTTTTGTGTCCAAATATTTGGCAAAGTTATAAAAATATATACATTTTATTATATTTGCTGGTTGAGCAGAAAAAGAATATTAAACACTTGTACACATTGTTTAAGGCTTTAAATAATAGAAAACATAGTGTCAGGAATAAAGCTTGAGGTAAAGATCTGGACATGATATTAGTATTAGTATCACTAATTAGTATTAGTGATATTAGGATTTTGATTTTTCTGCTGCATTTTACAACTGTGATACCTTTCAAAGGGGATCATTTAAAGGGCCCAAATCACTTTTTTGGAATTAGAAAGGGCTAAATTCTGTAAATATTAGCTTTGCTAATCATAAACAGAAACTTAGCAGCAAAAGAGACTGCTGTCAAATGAAAGTTTTTGTGATGTCACACATATACATACACTGTATGCATTCTATATCATTTCAGCCTGTTCTAAAGACTGTTTCAGCCTCAGGCTCTCTTTAAAATTAGCAGTACCAATTATATCATGCAGCTCTACTGGCTTCTTTGCTGACTTCCTCTTTTCCACCTTAAATGGTGAAGCAGATACATATTTGGCCCCTCAGGCATGTTAATTGGTAGGGTGGACGGTTCCATATGTGGAGATTGGATTTTTGGCCAAATCACTTTAACGGATGGGGAGTCTGACCTCAGAGCACAGACCTGAAATCAGCCAAATGACTCACTTCACACGCAGATGTGAGTAAAGGTCATCTCTGGACCTGCTCAGCAGCAGCCGGATAACGAGCAGCACACACATTCCTATATGCTGAATTCCCACATTTGCTTCGTCATGCAATCTCAATGGGGCATTAATCTCAGAGAGGCAGCTGTTCCTGAATCTGTCCGTCCACCCGCCCACCTGCTCCCCACTGACTGGCTGTGCGGCAGCGTCACCATTCCTCTCCTCACCGGGTCACAACCGCCTGTCAAAAATTCCTCCGATTCCCTCCATCGGGCCGAATATAGAGCTGATGGAACATGGCTTTGATCCAATCTCCGGCCAGGCCGGGAGAACAGCCCAGAATCGTCCTGACGTTCCATCCTAGACACAGACTCAAATGTCCCCTCTGAGGGAAACTTCAGAAAAGATATGAACAGAACACCAGGCAGCTCAGGCCCAAAAAAGTTTTAATCTACTTTGGCATTAATGTGGTTTCACACATCAGGTCACAATTCATATATAATCGTTTTTTAAACCTCTTAAGATTAAATTTTTTCCCTGCATCTTCAAGATGAATATATGTAAAGGTTCTGATTGGCTGCCCCATTTGGTTCCTCAAGCTTGTTGCATTTTCATAACTCGAGCATAAATGGGCTAAACAGATGCAGATTAATTAGCGGCTGTGTAAAACACGGTTTACATGACATAAAAATTAAGCCAAAAGGAACTATTGCAGTGCCTTTAATACAAGCTAAACTTAATCGCTGCTTTTGTTACTTTAATTTAATTATTCTCATTTTTTACATTCACCCATAACTAAAATGTTTAAGATTTAAACATAGTGTTCAGAGTAAGTTTGGTGGTTTGTTTTGAAGAGATTTTGGTCCTAAAAATTTATGATGCAGTGTGTAGTTACGCAAAATACTTGCAAAGAAAAGTGATTTAGTTCCGATTCTCCGCAATTCTACCATCATCAACATCCATATAACAAACCATCAACCAATGAAAATAGCACATTAGACTCACAATGAAAGAGCATTGCCAAGACGGAAACGCAATCTAGTGATGGGTCATCTTACCCAAAACAAATACACAAGGCAAGGAAATGGCTGAGGTTCATGCCTTGAGTTCTCCTCTGCTTAATGTCATCAACTGCATCCAAAATAGGCCACTCAGAATTAGGACTGCACAACATAAGGTCTCTACAACTCTGATATTACAGAAGGCTGCAATGTCCAATGAGCCTAATCAACCAATCACAGCTCCAGGTGAGTTACTGCTCTCATGAATCGAGGTAATTCAACCGAAGACTTTTTTTTACCACCAAAGAGATTGCTGTATCCATACACGGACAAGTGGGGCTAAACTGCTGCAGTCCCAATAAAGAGATATACTTAATATGTTGGTTTTGTAACATCTTAAAACTCATCATTAAAAACGGTCTGTTGTACCTTATTTTCTATATATGCATTGTTTGAATGGCAGGGGTAAATGTAGTATTTTAAACACTAAAATGTAAGTTAATTTCTTTTCAATACAGTAATGTAGCAGTAAAACTGCTACACTGATATTTTGTCCATGTTATTCAGCTCTACAAAGAATCTAGATTAGTGACTGCCATCAGACCAGTGGAAACAAAATGATCTAGAACAGCACTGAGAGTTTTACTGCACCTTTAATTCACTGCTGACCTCTACACTAAATTATAAGCCTCTCTGAGGGAGCTGGAGGAACACAGTGGCTGAACCAAACAGCCCCAAATATCAGGACGATCTGTCATCGTAGCATTCCTCTCTGGAATGCTTTTGAAATTCAGCAGATACGCTGCAGCCACAGTGAGTACTCCAATAGCTGAAGGATAGTTGAGGGTTGCTGCAAAGCCCTGGATTCCGTTCAAAAAGACACAGCACTGAAACCCATTATAGCTCATTTACTGAGTCTATTGGTACCAGGTGGGACAACCCCCCCCAAAAACCCCAGGAGGTAGTTTGGAACTCACGTACACACGCGCCTAAACCGTCCCCACAAAACTCCCAAAAGTTCTACCACTCTAGGAATGTGCAATCAGACTTACTGCGATATTTATAGGGGTATAAATTGACTTTGGATTCAATTCATGTAGGTCTGCTGTGTTAAGGGACACAAATAATTTTGCAGGAAAATGCTCTTGGAAAGTGTTTTAATATGTAAAAACTGGCTCTTCAGATAATTTCATCCAGACACAACAGGTAGGGGTGAAACAAGGCATCAGAATATTCTGAAGCATTAGTGCAAAACATGACCATGCATCATGGCCGTGTAAATCTAGGTAAAGGCATTGTATTATCGGTGATATTTAAAGTAATTTCATTTATAGTGTTCAAAAACCCTGTCCAGCAAGCCATAACCACGCAGACCTCTAATGCTGAGCGTCATTTTACCAATTTAAGAGAATACTGAATTGTTTTCAGTTTCACTTTGATAAATATATATGTTATGTGACTCAAACATTTAAAAAATGAGACAGAGGCACATGAACGAGGACCACAAGCACCAAATGAAAACAAGAAAGCAATGCCTTCCATTCATCCCCCAGCCTCATTCCAACAAACCCTTCTCCAGGGGTCACAAGCAAACCCTATCCCAGGACTCAAGTTGCTGGGGTGAGGTGGAGAAAGGACCCCACTACAGAGTGTTTATCCAAAGACACATGTTTCTACTTATGTTTAATCATAAGCATTTCCTGAAATCGCGTTACACACTATGTATGATTAGGCCTGCGCAACCGACAGCGGCGTCAACAGCCACACTAAGAGACATATTTCCAAAATGAATTGCAGGCGGACAAGAGCGTGTTAGGAAAGATCCCACTGCATCTTGCTTAACCTTCAGCCTGGTTTGGTAGGGGCGTCTCAGACATGTCAAAGTGAACAGTCGTCCTCTGAAATAGTGAGGCTGCCCTCAGGTGTTTCATTAACCCAATCTGTCCATCTTGCTGCAGAAGAGAAGGGGTTCATTATTTCCCTGGGTTTGTTTTTCAGGTCCTTCAAAGAGACCAAACAGAGCTTTAACAGACACATGCATGACCAGGTCAGGGTCAAGAATTTTATGTACAGATACAACAAATACCGGTGCATGTGATATAGAACTTAACAGGAAAATACCTGGAAAAATATTTTCATTTAATCAAAAAGTCTGACTTATCAGTTCAGGGTCTACATAACACCATGTAGAGCTCATTTGATGAAACTGTCTATGGAAAAAACTGTAACAGACTCAAATATGGACTTTAAGCATGAGTTTTGTTAAGACTCTCCGGATAGGTAGTATATAAATATTAATATATAGGGCAACATTTTTTTATATCCCATTACCACAGCAGGAGAGGATCATAATGGCATCATTAATCTCCAAAAATACCATTCTGAAATATTGGTTTGAAAAGGATATTCATGTCATCTGTCTAGCACTCCTAACTGTTAGATACTTCTATTTTGGAACATGGATGATTTGCCAGCTTCTGTGGCTTTTTTACTGTTTAATTCATTTTTCTGTATTTGTCCGCCCCACTCAATTGTTGTGGTTTATGATGCATGTTTCGGATAATGGTGCTGACATCTCCAACAGTCTCGGAAGAAAAACGCAAAACAGGTGGAATAATAATAATAAAACCTAAAGAATTGCGAAAGCATCACTTAAAAAAAATAATTATAAAAATCTGGCTGCTTAATCTTGCTGTTCAAAAACAAAAATCTAAATCTGCCACAAAACCTCATGATAACCAATGCCTGAAAGATATTCTCTGGGAAACCAAAAATGTATATTTAAGAACAAACAAATAAACAACCAGAATACATTGAAATTCGAAGAATTTGTGCCCAAAAAGAGACCAATCATTAGCCCAAAATGATTAAGTACACAATCTACTGAAGTCCTTAGAAGAGGCCCAACCAAACCCCATCATCCATTTTGGCTGATGATTCACTTCAGACCTGCACATTCTGGGTGCACTAAAAAGGACTAAACGTTTTCCATAAAGGCCTAAGTGTCACGAGCATGTTTGTGGGACAACTGACTAAATGCCAGGAGGGACACAAACATGCAGCAGCACTGGAGGAATTACCCCTTGCTTTAATTCTGCAGTGCTCAGGGGGTCCAAGCATGTGGCATGTGGGGAGTGTCCTCCAGGGCCAGTCATTGGGATCTGTGTGTCCCAGCCAAGCACCAAACTCAACCCAGCACGTCACAGCACACACTGACCCCCCTTTCAGCCCCTCCAGCAGCCACACAAAGGCTTCATTGTACTCCACAATGCAGGTCAGCCACCCCTCCAACTCTGCCCCCAGCAGCTTGGGCTCCACCATGCAGATCCCCAACGTCACACGTTGAACTGTTATACAAGGTCACACTCGCCCACCCTTCCACATGTCCTTCCATCTGCATATCCATACATACATCCATTTGCCCACTCATCCACATATCCAGCAACCCAACCACCCACAGCGTCCAACATACGCGCTACAGAAGCACACAAAAATTCAACACACAGGTTTATCAGTCCACATTACATTACCAGCGTACAAACCCAAATTGAGTTTTAGCCATGTCATGAGCCGCTGAACTGTTGGTCTTACGCAGCCCAGCTCAGCCATGATGAAATTTGGTGCTCTAAACATTACAGTAGTGTTGTCATAAGACTAGGGCTGTAACCGAATACTCGAATATTCGAGTATTCGTTCGGTGTGATGGCATTCGAGTATTCAAAAGAATTTTTTTTTTTTACACGTGACATCAATCCCTGCGAAACCAAGCGCGACTCCCATTAAAAACTCTATGACCTTTCCAACGAGCCCGAGCATAGAGTTCTCCTCCACCCAGAACCGGAGAAACTTTCCAATGCGCTCCGGGTCTAACGCTGCATTTCTCTCCGCAGCTCGGCCGCGGAAAAAACAGCTTTGATGGAAGGCATACAATGTTCAATGCTCACTATGGGGCGTATCAAAAAGAAGACCATGGTTTGTCCTGTAAAAACAAGTATTTTTAGCCTGAATGTGGATATTGGTACAGAGAACCATGGATTTTCACTGGTATTGGTATCGAATACTCAAATTTTGGTACCGTGACAACACTACATTACAGTTGTAAACATTTTTTAAGTAAACATTTTGCGAATGTGTATCGGGCACACCCCTTATACCTAGAAGTAGAGGTCGACCGATATATCGGGCTGATATTTGGCATTTTTTAATGAATCGGCATCGGCCGATGCCCAAGTGCACTACACCGATTTACCCAGTGTTATTTGTTGCTGAGGAACAAATGGCCCATGCTACTTGCTTGCACAAAAAATTTTGATGCTGCTGTGTTTATTGTTTACAAGTTAAAGTTATTGTATTGTTATTGTTAAGTTTTGTTTTTGTTATTTAAGTTTATATTTTTATTTAAGTCATTATTCAATAAATGGCAAGTTGAGAAATTTTGTGTATTTATCTTTGTGTTATTAGTGTGACATTTTACCTCCAATAGAGGGGGAAACATTCAATTATTGAGCAAAAAAATATCGGCAGCATTTATCGGCCATCGGCTGACCCTGACTCCAAAATATCGACACCAGCATCGGCTACTGAAAAACCCATATTGGTTGACCTCTACCTAGAAGTAATACTCTCTCTATCCCAGAGAGTCAGAATGTTTTGATAATCTTAAACATTTAAGATAATTTAAAATCACACCCTTTGTTCAAACTAGCAGATAACTATGCTACATCAAATTATAAATCTGCACTGAAATGAACCCCCAAGATATTACTGATCCTCAGATTGATCAGCTCTGGACGCAGAGCTGATGGAAGCACACCAGCTGAAAGATAAACCTGGGGAATGTTCTGGAAAGGAAGCAACACTTTAATCAAATCAAATGCAGCCAAGAGGGTCTTCTGGCTGCTCCACCAGATTCCAGGGCTCTAAGGCCCAGTTTACACTAAGATGGTTGCGAGTAAAAACGACTAAATATTTTATCGGAAGTGCCTTTTGTTTACACGGTGACAGCGTTTTTGGGGCTTGAAGACGCAAAAATCTCAAACCACCCTCAAAAGTGGAAAAGTTGAAGACGCTCGGGCTCAGATCTGCTGTTCTGCTCACGTCGCGTAGGCGTTTACATCACGCAGTAAACAAACATGTCGGATTACATCCATGCTTCGGACCTTAAGGCTACTCTGGCAGCCATAATAAATGTACAGGAATCATTACGACAAATGTACAGAATCTGTACACGTGCTATTGGCGAATAGAGGAGGATCTACGGTCAACTCTTGCAAATTTTGGATGCTCCAAGTTTGTGTTAGTGTATCACAGCACCACTTAGCCTTCTGGCATGCATACCCAATCGATTTCTACACACTTTTTGCGTCACTGTATGCACACAGATTTACTCCCGAGAACTCTCGTCTGAACGTGAAATAAAAAGTGAAGACGCGACAACACATTTGCATCTTCTGTTCACATCGTCATCATGTAAACCTAGCCTTATTGTCAATATCTCGACATTTACTAGACTTACAGAGGAATTGAAAGTACGTTTCTTGCTGCCCCCTAGCGATGCACAACATATGACAACGCCATTCAAACAGAGGCCGACGGGACCCCCACACATTTCCTAATTATTGGTTTGGACCCCCCCACACATTTAACATAAATCATTAGTTCACCAGTGCTGTTGAATCTTGAATGGTTTGCGAAAGAATCCACTCCACTAATTCGATGGAAGCAAACACACACTGCTAGAAATCCGAGCAGCCTGTCTCTTCACTTGCATGAGGTGAGTTGGACTAGGAGCACACAAACCCCGCCCCCACGTGTTCCCTCATATTTTTAATGCTTCTGATGGCCCTGGCCACATAAAGCTAAAACAACACCTAACACTACTAACATTACCTTACATAACTTAAGGACATATATCTAATGCTAAACTAACATTACTAACATTACCTAACATAACTTATCAGGCCCGTAGCCAGCCTAGTGCAAGGGGGGGTTCTTTTTTATTTTTAAGTGGACCTTTTGTATTTTCATACTTATTTTGTATTTCATTATGACATTTTAACACTCCATTTTGGTGACTTTTTTTTACAACAATTAATGCTGGATAAGAATCTGTCTGCTAGTGTCATAACAGTCACAGCTAAACTTTACCTCAGTAACATCAGTCACAGCTCAACCTTACCTCAGTAACATCAGTCACAGCTGACCTTTACCTCAGAAACATCAGTCACAGCTGACCTTTACCTCAGAAACATCAGTCACAGCTCAGCTTTACCTCAGAAACATCAGTCACAGCTCAGCTTTACCTCAGAAACATCAGTCACAGCTCAGCTTTACCTCAGAAACATCAGTCACAGCTCAGCTTTACCTCAG
>JBBMFX010374737.1:0-18174 GCA_037832545.1 Rhabdalestes septentrionalis
AGTCTAGAACCGCCACTGTCCAGGATTCACAACGATGGCAAGTCCAAGTTCAAAGGAAGCTTTTGGAAACTGGAAGTTTAAACCATACTTTTTCCTCGCGGAGGTGAAAGGCAAAAATGTTTGTGTGATGTGCAACTTATGCCCAGGAAAGAAGCATCTCTCTGCGTCGGCGATTAGTGTTCAATATTTTATATTTATTTTATATTAAATTTGATGAATTTTTTAAGTAACGCAAAAGTTACTTTGCCTGGTAATTAGCTACTTTTATAACGATGTAATTCAGTTACTAACACAGTTACTATTTGTGAGATGTAACTAGTAACTATAACTAATTACTTTTTAAAAAGTACTTGCCCAACACTGCCTATGACAGTGATATATAAAGTCATTGAGGTCCTCATTATGACCTATTTTTCTACATATTTGTCATGGATGTCTAGATGAGTCAGGAAGTCTTTTCATTTCACAGGGTGATCTGCAAAAGCTGGATCCGTTCTGGATTTGAATTTTGGCATTGTGTTTAGCTGGTAATTTTCCTAACACTGTTTAATGTCAGAGTCAACCACTAATTAAATAAGTAATGGACATGGAACTTTAATTGATATTCTGATCAGTGTACCTATTTAACATATTTTCATAATTTCTCATTGGCAAATAAAAGTTGCTTCCTCACCTTAAACAACCTCCATTACCAAGACTTTTACGTAATGTTTTACAAATGGTTTATTTCTTATTACAAAATACGGTAATCAGAACTAAACTTCTGGTTGATAAGAGATACAGATATAGAAGATCTGTGCCAGCCATCTGCATTAAATGAATATCACACTTTTGGACCTTTATGTATCACTCAATGTCATTGTTTCGGTTTGGCTCCAGATATGTTTTGGGACCTTGATGGTGTTTCTGTGAACGTCCACTCCTATCTTTGCCTATCTAGGTCTCCCTGTTTGAGTTCACAGAACAAACTGGTTTATTCCAAACTCACACTCATTGCAAAATCCCCTCACCCCCCCATGCCCAATCAACCTATGTTATATAAATGTGAACAAATGGTAAAAGAAGAAAAAATCGTCCATCAGGAAAAAAAAAACACATCCTTGACTCAGGTGTTGGTATATAGCTAATGTAAATTCAAATGTAATATACATTTTAGGATAAGTGGATAGGAGTGCAGGAAGACACACTCATTTTTACCTAAACATTAAAACAAATTCAGCTACATTACCCTATAAGATATAACTGTACAAATGTTTTTGTACTGTCCAAAGCAACACAAATAAAGCTCGTCTTGGGATAGTGAAAAAACACTGTACTCTGCAACAAAAGGTTTGAAAGTAGCCAATCCGACAACTTTATTTATTTCTCCTTGTTGCTAATGGCATCTGGCAGCTGCAGACCTGAATTTCCTCAGAGGAGCCTCTTGAGTGTCTGTCTTGTTTTTCGTTTTGATTTTCTTAAATCTGACAGCACATACCAAGGAAATGTGCTTGCCTGCATTAATTGTGGGAGACCGTAGGGTCCACTATCTAGCAGGTATGTGGGTTTAAAAATAATAAATTATTTTGCTTATTTCCAGAGATCTCAAAGCTTGCCTTCATGTCAATAACAGACTGCTTGCTGCCTGAATCACAGAAAATCTTCTTTTCTTCTTTTTATTCTTTTTCACAGCCATCAATATGTTTTAAAACACACATTTGAAAACTAGAAGACTTAATGTTTCTAGTGGTGTTACTTCAATGTTTCTAGAACAAAAACTCATGGTGCTTTAGATGATTGTTTTGGAACAGTCAAAATAACCCTCAGGAGGGATTCCTGCCTCAGATGATTAAATACCGCTGTACTCAGAGCAAGGCGGACAGAAGACGCGCGCCCAACGAACAGTAAATTATTGAATTGTAAATATTATTTGTGATTACCTGTATATTTCTCTGTATTGGTATTACTAAAAAAATAATCAAACTATTACTGTGTTTAGCCTGATAATACCAAAGTAAAAGGCAGCACATACGAAAAAATAGGCCCATAAATGAATTAATTATGGGAGACGACAATTCAGTGTACACTGTCCAGCACGTTCACGGGTTTAAAAATAAATTATATAATAATAATAATAATAATAATAATAATAATAATAATAATAATAATAATAATAATAATAATAATAATAATAATAATAAGCCAATGTTGAAATCCTATATGTCCCATTTACATATGGTCATGCATGTACATTTACATACATTTGTTGATTTCTGTTGCCTGAAACAGATCATTCAGCTTGAAGATTTAAGAACAGTAGCTACCAGCTAACAAGCTGTCAAATGTTTGTATGTATATCCAAACATAAAAGCAAGAACATTGTTAAAATCATGGGTTGGTTTTAACTTTTGAATCGACATTTCCTATATTCAACATTTTGTCATCAAATCTGACATCCGTTTAATAATATTAAAGAAAATACCATAATTTTAAAAAGTCACATATAGATGTTGATCTGGAGAGATTTTATTCCATTGTCACAAGCTGTTGTTTAAAAAATCTTCAATTAAACTGTTTCTTTATTTTACCTCTACTTTATTCTTTGTCCCTTGCAGGCCTTGTGTGAAAGACCCCGATTCAGATGATTACCTTCACCTCAACTCAGATCACTTCTATATTCAAAAATGGAAAGGGAAACACCTAGCGATTGGTGCACTTTCTGAAAATGACGCTAAGGTGTTTACAGACAGATTTACCTGTCAGTGTTATGCAGGAAATCGCTGCTCGGCCAGAATGCCCATTACACTTCCAAACACTCCAGTTATCATTCAAGTGTAATGTTTTCCAGCCAACCAGCTAACTGACAGTTTTACTGTAACATTATGCTAAGATAATATTGGTTTAGGAACCATAACCAAATTGTATTTGGTACAAATGGATAATATGGCAAGAGCTTGGGAAATGTTTTGAAAATGGAAAAAATGATTCTCCCAATTTGAAATCTGATAATCACTGAGAAATACTGGATTCTGTGAGTGTGTAAGTGGCCAATGTGTGTGCCCTGCCTTGCACCCATTGAGCCCTGGGTACCCATGAACCTAGAAAGCATTAAGCAGTTACAGGACATAAGTGATAAATGGGTGAAAATACTGTCACTATTGTCCATTGATTAGTCATAATTTTTTCTAACACATTGTTCAGCAACCTTATGTCATTTTATTCCCAACCTAAGAGATTACCAAAACACTCTCCAACATAGTAATTTTACAGGACAAGTTTTTAATGACATGTTTTCATAATATTATTTTATAACATCACCCAATCGTCAAATATAGTAATAAGTTACTGTACGTTTCTGAAATTGTCCCATGACAAAAGAATGCTAAATAAAAAGAATGCTAAATAAAAAGAATGCTAAATAAATAAAGGTTTTGCTCAAAACACACCCACAAACCTTAGAAAAAGAGGCATGGACGAAATAGCTAATTTAAAATACTTGTTTAACATTACAGTTAAACCATGATACAGAATGTTGTTTGCCACTGATGTCATAATAAGGACCTTTACATGAGTGCAAAAATTAAATAACAATATGTTATTCATTATTATTCTAAAAAAAACAGAGAAAAGCAGTCACTGAGGTACTGATACATAACTGCTTTCAACTTCTAAGTAACAATTTTTAATTAACACCTTTTATAGAACATATATTTAAAGTAATTTTAATTCATTTTGTGAAGGAGTTTTAATAATTTAACCCAAATTTTTCACCACTGATTTTTTTTCCACCAAATTCCTTTGTACTGTTATTTTAAAGAAACCTTTTTCCACAGGTAATGGCCACAACCATAAGATGGTGTTCTTTATGTGGGCGATTTGTTTGTTGCTGCTGGTACTGTTTCTTCACGTTCTGCTGGGCAGTGATTGCTGCTTCACCTCTAATACCAGGCTTTCCCTTCCTGTTTATATGGAATGCTCCTTCAGAGCTCTGCAAGAGTCGTTTTGGTGTTGAACTAGATTTGTCTTACTTCCAAATGGTGAGCAGCACTTTAAAGTCAGCCACTAATCAAAGTGTCTCCATCTTCTATTCTGATCGCTATGGCGTCTTCCCCTATGTGGACAAGGAAAGTGGAAAGCACTTTAAAGCTGGACTTCCGCAGCTGATTGACTTCCAGGAGCACTGGGAGCAGGCTGAAAAGAGCATCATCTTCTACCTTCCAGAGGACCGACCTGGACTCGCCATACTGGACTTTGAGGAGTGGAGGCCTCAATGGAGCCGCAACTGGGGTAGCAAAAACATCTACAGGGAGCAATCTATTGAAGCCATCAAGCAAGAGAACCTCTCTCTGTCACATAAAGAAGCACAATCCTTAGCAGTAAGGACATTTGAGGAGGCAGCAAAGATGTACTTCCTCAAATCTTTGAACCTTGGAAAGAACTTGAGGCCATCACGTCATTGGGGCTACTACTTGTACCCTGACTGTTATAATTATGGTTACAAACATAACATGGAATTTTATACTGGAAGATGCCCAGAAATTGAAAAGAGGAGAAATAATGAGCTGCTCTGGCTTTGGAATGAATCCACTGCCCTTTTCCCCTCCATCTACTTGGAACTTGCGCTAAAACAATCCCACAAGGCCAAGCTCTATGTCCGCCACAGGATACAGGAGGCCCTGAGAGTTTCCAGGCTCTCCGCAAAGACCCCTGCTGTACCAGTCTATGCATACATTCGTCCCTGCTTCAAAGACAGAGATGTCATCTACCTGTCTGAGGTCAGTGCTCTGTGTTTAAGTAAACAAACAAGATACATTGTGTAAACTAGTGGTGTAGAAGTTTGAATAGAAACATGCACATGTGGATATTTGGTAAATATGGATACATGTATATATGGAATTCCAGAATTGTGCTCTGCTGCTCTTACTGAAGTGTCCACTAACACAGAGCCACACCCCTCAGCTGAGACAGCCAATGAGAACACAAGATATTATTAAACAAAACAAATGGACTGTTGTTCGAAAAGGAATAAATGACAGGGTGAATCTCATCATCCAAAGAATGAATGAAGCCTTTTTGTCTTTTTCAAAAAAGAACAAGGAGCTTTAATTAGTAAACAGAGTAAAGCGTGTCTCCTTTAACTTACATTGAGCTAAGAAGATTTTGCTTGTATAGTTGTACCTTTTTTGGAGATAACATAGATCTTCCCTTGCCAATCTGACTGAATTAAACAACACATACACTCTAACTCACTCACTGTATTCATCTGGAACTGGCTTTGCCAGAAGATCATTCAGATAATTCATTTTCTACAGGAGAATGATTGCTAAGAGTGGGAGCCCTTAGACTTTGGACCACACTTCCTTAGAATCTCCATAATACATACTTCAAAACTGAACAATGTACATTTTCTGTGTGTCTTTGCTTTATGTTCTAGTAATGTGATTTTAATGTTCATCCTGGGTTTGTGATTTGCGTTATATACATTTTTATTTGTAGTAGTAGTAGTATTAGCAGTAGTAGCATTGTAATAGTTTAAATTCTGACAGCTGTTTTATTATACAATAGTACCATTAACATGTACACTATATGAACAAAAATATCGGGACGCCTGACCATCACTAGCAGGGGCTTTGTTGACATTGCATTCAAACACATAGATTTTATTATGGAGCTGGTCCCCCTATTGCAGCTATAACAGCTTCCACTCCACTTGGAAGGTTGTCCACAATTTCGGTGTGTTTCTGTGGGAACTGCTTCCCGTTCATTCTGTAGAGAATTTTTGAAATCAGGCACAAATGTAGGACGAGAAGGCCTGACTCCCAGTCTTCATTCCAATTAATTCCAAAGTTGTTGGATGGGGTTGAGGTTGGGGCTTAGGTCTTCCACACCAAACTCATCCAGCCATGACTTAACAGTGCTTGCTCTGTGCACATTTAGCTAATGTGCTTGGTTTTCCCCTCAGTATGACCTGGTTTACACTGTAGGAGAGGCTGCTGCTTTGGGAGCTGCTGGAGTCATTTCCTGGGGTAATCTCAATATCACGGAATCAAAGGTATTTAAGCACGGTACACAAATGGTAACTCTGTTTTTTAATATTAGACTTAGTGGAGTTAAACTATTTAACTTTTCAAAAGCCATATTCAGTGTTCTGGAACCAAACAACTAAGGATATAAAGTGTGTCTGTAATGCAGGCCTCCTGTGCAGCTGCAAAACGCCACCTGGAGGACGTTATGAACCCCTACATCCTGAATGTCAGCACTGCCGCTCAGCTCTGCAGTGAGGCCTTGTGCCAAGCTGCAGGCAGGTGTGTGAGGAAGAGCTGGGACCGTGGAGACTATCTTCACCTGTCTCCACAAAGATATCACATTCACAGGGACAACACAGGGGGGCTTTATGTAAAGGGACAAATTTCCCAGGAGGATGTTGAGTGGTTTGAGGAGAGGTTTGACTGTGCGTGCTACACGGAGAGGCCTTGTTTAGCACCGCTCACCCTAAACAGATTTTCTGGTTTTGTGTTTAACGAATCGTCCTTGTGTCACATCTCACTGGCCCATTTAGTGGCCTTAGTGGTGGCGATGATGTTGATGTTTTAGCATTAAAACAAAAACACAACCATGTACCACAAAGGCACAGGCTGTGCATTGTGAATCTTGAATATGTTCAAATATAAAAACACATTTTTTACAAAATACTGTATCACACATATTTTTTATTAAAGCTTTCTTTCTACACTGATTTTCTCTAACATTCATGCTTTCATGAGTTTTTGTAATGGAAAGGAAATTGGAAAATATTGTGGTCCTTTGATTATTTTACTTTGTAAATACCATAAATGTAAATATTTTATTAAATATTGATCAAATAAATTAATATTCAGTACAATTCCACCCATTTTCACCCATTTTGTTGTTTTCTTATGGACCGTGGTGCTCAACTCCAGTCCTGGAGGTGTCCAGCACAGTTTGACAGCTGCTCTCCTCGAACAAACTCACCAGACCTGTCAATCACTAGGAGTGTCAATTAACAGGAGTGTCTGAGCAGGGAAATCATCGCTGGACAGAGCTGGGCACCCGTGCTGTACTCTTTTCTTTAGCTTCCTTGCTTGAGTTAATAAAGCAAAACCATCCAGGTGAACAAGAAACAATTAAGCAGCCAGTCTTAAAATGGCTTATAGTGAAAATAAGAGGACTGTTTTAAATGGCTTTCAATTCCACAGTGCAGTTAACACTGATATAGATATGAGTGTATATAAATGTCTGTGCATCATCTTTAGCATAGTTTAAATCCAAACGTCACAGCACTCAGCACACATCTAAAAAAAGGCACTACTTGGTTTTCCAACTGCAGCTACACAATTCACTATTTATCTAACTTTGTTAATGAACATATGAATACTAAGTGTATACGTTCTGGTAGTAGTCAAGCACTTCTTGCTATGCTTTCTAAAACATTCACTAGCTGCATCAGATCCATTACTGGCAGGTAAGGGGCTTTAGGGGCAACATGTTATATGCAGGTTGGAAATAAAATGATGGGAAAAGGTTGAGTGAGCACTGGACATTGATTCTGGCCTGTTTAGTGCTGTGATTCTGGCCTGTGGTGCGTGCACAGATGCAAACGAAGAAAATGAAGAACATCCTGTGTATATACTTCTTTCTACTGTAGATGGCAGCAAAGCACCCTGCTGGCTTACTGTATTATTTCAATCCGTTTTTATAGCCATGATTTTCTTTGCTTCAGTATAGTGTGCTCCTTCTTTATTTGATGAAAACCTGCAGCAAATCCAGCCTTCCACAGACAGCAATGTTCTAAAAAATTATCAGGCATTCAACATAATATTGTTTGTTTGCTCTGGATAAGATTTTAGGAATTTAGTTTTGAACATCAACACCACACTCCACAATTTTATAGAGAATTGTATAGATACCTTTGAATATAACAGATACTGAGTCTGGGATCATGATCATGGTGAAGACTCGAAGGAGGTTAGGTTTAAAGGTCAAATTAGGCCAGATAAGCTGGTTTTGAAAAGATTAAGCTAATCCAATGAGGTAAAATGACAATAAAACCCCAAACCGCATCCGTTGTTTTCTTCTGTAATGAAATGCAAGTTTGACATTTATGTCATCCCATGACTTTAAAGGGCAATCAGCTGTGTGCTGACTTACAGTTAAACAGGCTGAAAAATGCCACATTTGCGTGAATCTGAACAAAAGGCAGTCTAGTGACTGTCTGTGACAGGCATAGTGCTCTGGAGGGGCTGGCCTACAGCAGTGTGACATAAAGCCCTCTGGACACACAAAAGACGGCTTTTACTAATGAAAAGCCACACATGCACTATTACAGTGAGTCCATAAACTGCATAAATGAAAAAGTGCATGAGATGTGAGCAACATATATTTTAGACTAATTTGTTACAGCAAAAGTATCATCGTCACAAAAAGTTCAGAGACAAAAATGCTACAAAAATGTATTTCAGAAGTGCGTACTACAGGTGCTGTAGAAAATACATTTAAGTTGACTGAAGACCCACAACGTACGAGTTCTTTGTTTTAAACCACTTTTTCATATTCACAGCTCTCATTTACAAAAATACTTCATCTTACAAACAATTCACAGAGATGTTCTTACAACCAAAATATGGTTGTAACTACAAATGTGTTTGCTACCATTCTTTGACTTGGTGTGTTCCTCAAAATGTGTTTTTTTCCTGATGATAAGAAATTACTTTAACTCTTCATTAGAAGTCTACAACAAAGATCCTCTCACGAAATGAAGAACTGCACTCAACTGAATAATTCTGAACTGGAAGATGATGTGTACATTTCTTCATGACTGGCACAGATAGAACCCAAACTCTACTGGGAAAGTCTACTGGGAAAGATTATTATGAAATCAGCAGTGTGTGTGCTCCAAAGCTTTATGGGGAATCTGTGGATTTTGGGACTTCCTGAGGGACACCAAATAAGAGCTGATCTTTGGTCATCTTAATTTTAGTATTACTTACAGAAAAATGATCCAGCCGTGATGACTTTCTTTAGTGCTAAACGATAAATAGGGCGTCGTGGCCATGGTTACAGATATAACCAAGGTTTCCCCTCAGCGCTGACCCAGTAACATACATTTTTGACCCCCAATTTAAGGACCATCTGCCAGCAACTCTGGCTACAAGTCCTTTGACCCTGCATCATCTGTGTGTGTGTCTATGTGTGTATGTGTGTGTGTGTGTGTGTGTGTGTGTGTGTGTGTGTGTGTGTGGGTGTGTGTGTGAATGTGTGAATGTGTGTGTGCACGCCTGTGTTTGTAATCATTTATGGATGAGTAAAATGAGCCTTCGGAGACATCAAATGACTACTCATGTGTAACTTTTTTGAATGTGTCTTTATAATTCATGTGGGCCACACCTAATTTTCACAGTGAGAAGTTTTGCATTATACTGAATAATGCATGTAAAACAGTATTTTCAGATCTCCAAGCCTACTAGTGGTTCTTGTGATGCAATGGTGCACAATGTTACTGTCCAAAAAAAAATCTCTACAGTGGGAACTCCACAAGGAAAGGCAGTAACATTCTATAATTTGAGAATGTATGTGAAAACATACGCAGCATTTATTATAGCCTGTTCTTTACGAAAGCTTCACAATGGAAATGGGCACTGCTACCTTTAAATAATGAAGAAAAATGAAAATGAAAATAAATGGAGACATACACTTATTTTTTGAACAACCAAAATATGTGTAGATGAAACATGTTTTTTTATGTAAATGCATAGCACATAAATAGTTTAAATTGCCACAGACGATCTGCTGCAACTTTTGGTACTTTTTTTCGGCTCATGAACAGTTTCACACATGCATCTTATTTAGACTATCTAGTCTAACACTAAATTCCAAGTGATCAAGCTCTTGTTTAAGAATAAATATGAATGATTTCACTAATATTTTTTCATCCAGCTCATTTCCTGCTTTCCTCTGACGGTGAAGCCTGGAATTTCAGAATTTGTGTCCCAGTAGAAATAACCACAGTGCAGTTATTGCTGCATGAAACATTTTAAAGTGTCCAGTCATATGAAATATATATATAAGATTTGTCTGAATCACAGCCAGAATCATACTACCCAGAGGGAGCTCTTTTTTCCATATCGAGCACCCTGAAGCCTGTAGTCCAGCTCACTGTGCTCCACTGTCATGGTCAGTAAGGGGCTCTCATCTGTGTGCAGAGAGTGGCAGTGGCAGTGGGTCATAATGGGGTGATTTAGGGGCCTCCCCGTTCCAGCCCACGGCCACAGGCACGAACTCACTGACTTCTGGTCAGTCAGCTGGACACCAGAAGGAAGGTCATAGATTAATTTTTCCCATTCTTCAACAAAACATCTCAATACTTGATATGTCCTTGAAAAGAAATGTTCATTTTCTGGGTTAATCAGGAATTTTTGATTATATTCTTTATTTTATATCACAAATGATCATACAAAACATAATGAAGGTGGTGTCTGGAAAATGCCTTCCACACAGCTTTAATCAGGCTCCTTCGTGTATCATGCAAGGCTGAGGAATGAAAGCTCATTAGCACAGTCTTTGCATGAGCAATAATTATTTAATTCGCTTGTCAGCCACAGGCCCAGAAATAATGTCAGCCCAGCGCAGATGAATGCTGTCCGACCCCTCCTCCTCCACCTTCTGCTCGCGCCACCCTGATACTGCTTCAGAGGGCATGGGAGGCAGCTGTCGGCTCAATACAGAAGAGGGGCTGGAATGTTCCAGAGAGGCTCCATTAGGCACACCAGAGCAGGGTTTTTGTGTGGCCAGGCTCAGCACTGAGGGAGGCGAGGAGATCCTTAGATATAAAATGCCTCTAACAGTCAGGGAACTCCACAGAGAGTAACAATAATGTGAGAGGGTAATAGAGAGGCCAGGTGCATTCAAGAAGCTCTTGTCATAGAAATATCAGCACTGCCATAAGAACTCCTTTCTTCTGTGCCATTTGAAAGCTCCAGCTGCCCTTTACATTATGAGAACATTACTTTGTAACCTGTATAGTATTTCTGTTCTTTCTTCAATTCTAGTGTTCAGTCGTCTGTATGCAAGACTGTAATGAAATATTTTTGCATGGCTGTTAAAACTCAAACTTCTAGTCCTCTTAATCCGCAATATCGACAAATATTTTATCGTAAACCACCTCACACAGGCCTTTCCTAATCAATGAGACAAGAGAAGAAGATGGAGCATCTCTAGAGAGTGTGTGTATCTTTCAAACGACACCAGGAATCAGCGAACGTGCCCATCACTCCGTGAAAAGATTCACAACAGGAAATAAACTGACCTTTAAAAACCAATTTGAAACCTTTCTCCAGTCTCTCTTTAAAGCACTGTGACAGGATGAACTCATACTGGATACGACAGTGGTTTGTATTAGGTTTACAGTGAACCTCTTTTTAATATTGGATCAGTTTTGCTGAGGCTGGTCCCTAACTGGGAAGCAGAGCTGGAGTTCGTTCAGAGTGTCTGAGGCGAAACAGTTCAGTGTGGCCGGTCTCTTGAGCTCTGTCTCTTTGTGACTACTGAGTTGCAAGCTACTGGTGCCTGCTTGGCCATCTCCCACATGCCATAAAAAAGCCCACACAGGACTGCAATTGTTCCCTCTTGACCCAGAGCAGCACAGTGACGCAAACCGTTGCCTTTGTACAAATGGAAACCCAGCAAAGTTGTTCCACCATGATTTCTGTTTTAAATTAATGTCAATGCTTGTACATCAGAGAAACAATATTTGGAGAATACATCAAAACAATCAGAAATGGCTCAAATGTACTTGTGTTTAATGTTAATGTTGGTCAAATATGCACACATTCTATAAAACATGGTGTGGGCTGCATTAGAGTAGAAATCGATCCCGTATTAGCCAGGTCCTAACAGTTTCAACAGAATTCTTTCCCACACAGAAACATACAGAGGGAGTGTTATACAAGGCAGAGATTGTTTATGGCTCCCAGTCAGTGATGTTATTGTGCTTCAGAATGCCAAGACTCTGAACATCACTGTAATACAGATATACATGTGATTGTGATATTCTTGTTTGCTTTAAGAATGATGTACTCTAAGTAGCTCCTGGCTTAGGCGAAGATATCTAGGAATTTTTTTTAAATCAATATAGAACTGTCACACTGTTTGTGGATGCAAACATTTCCCTTCTGTTAAATTTACCAGAAGTTTTCTAAACTTAAATCATATATTCAAACTAACCCTGACATCACCCTTGACATAAAACTGAATACTCAGTCTGATACTAAACTCACCTTAACCCTAACCTCATTCTAACCCTGACTCTGAAACTCCAGTTTGTTCATTTGAAAAATTGTGAGGATGTATAACCGATTCAGTTAAAGCACACCAAGGTTCTTCACACGTATTTACAAAATTATTTTAATTCTTTTAAGATCTCGATTATTTAGGGTATTGAAAAGATTTTCGAAGAATCCTTTGTGATCTTTTTTTTTAGACAACGGGTCAGTATGGAAAATATAAGTCGTGGCTTATACTTTCCCTGTTGTGAAACATATTTCAGCAGGCTCACATTCAGACCCATAAGGACATATGCTTTAGTAAAAAACAGATACTCTCAATGCTTTGCCAATCTAATGCATGGTTGTAGAGTACAGGCAAATGTGATGGCAGTATCTAGCAAGGGCAATGGTTGTTTTCTTAAATATTTTTGTAAGAATATGACCGTTAAAGAGGTAGAGAAACATAAGTCCAGTCAAACATTGTTCTGGTCCAGTTTATTTAAAATAACATTTAGTGTTAGAAAAAAAAACCCCACCTAAAAACAAGTAAAAAAGATCTCAACTCTTTAGCCCTGACCAGTGTGATTGTTGGGGGGGGGGTGGGGGGTGGTTGTAGAGTGTTCAGGTGGCCGGATAACCGGAAGACTTGGCCACTGGTCACAGTGTGAGCCAGAAGATTTCTACCCAATTTCGTTACCTAAGAACAAAAGACCAGGTCCTGCAGGGAGATAGACACACTCAATGCTGTGGAGGTCAGACTGATAGCTGTACCCACTGCTCTAGCTCACTTTCTTTTAATGTATAGTGAGTCCCTATGCTTTAAAGTGCACTGACTTAGTTCAGAAGTTCCCATTGTAGCTTTGACATAAAGGCTAATCGGTAATTTTTTAAAAATGTTTTCCTTTAACATGGCTGTAGAGGCTATTGTAGTGAAGACATCAGTATTTATATATTGTTTTATGTAAGAGCAACATTAATAGATGCTATTATGAGCAAGTTCTATATTAAGAAATGTGTTACTCTGGAATTGAACTTTGCGCTTGGTGAAAACAGGGCTTACCACATGGCCCAAAGAGGGGTAGATGAGTCATGGTTGTTATTGATGGCCAAGGTGGACAGCATTAATTAAGGAGAAAGAAGTATTAGGCAATAATCCATAATTAGGTTTAAAAATAAAAAAACCAAATAAACTACATTATTTTCCCTTCTTACACAATCCTGTCTCTTAAACAAGACCAAAGTTTGTTTCTTCTCTTTTGTACTTTAGACAGCTGTGCTGTTATCTAACACTACAAACACTAGCCAGGCATCAGGATTATTGATTTTACCAATGTGATGCACTTCTGATCACTACAATGTCACACAGGGTCAGAAACCACATATCAAGTATAATCATTATTTTTATATATATTTACTTGTAAAAACATTCATCTTCTGAGGTCTGGACAGGCTGAATTAATGAGCTTTTATTTTTTCTAACCAGATGGCTCGGACCAGGACAGAATAGCATGTGCTACTTCCACACACACCATATGACTCCTTTCTCTTTTAATCTCGCTCTGTCAGCCTACAGGAAAGGATTAAACTAAACTACATAGTGGTTACCTGATGATTCCTTATGAATATACAGATCTAGAAAAAAATAAGAGACCACTGCAAAAAGGTTTCATTTCTCAGGTTTAATCTTTTATAGGCGTAAATATTGAACTGAACAACTTTGCTTCAGGTTTTGAGAACCATACTTCTGACCATATTTCTCATTTCTAAATAAAAAATTGTTCTTAAAATTGTTATTTTAAAGCAAATGTCATCAAAATGAGAGCAGCATTTACAGAAGAAAGCAAACCTCTTGTTCACTCTTAAACAAAATGGCATTAATTACCTTTGATGTATTTCTAGTAGTGTTTTGCCAACCAACTGGTCTCATTACGAGAGGAGAGGGTTCATTACATTGGTGTATTTAAAGTTTTCTGCATTAAACAAGATTTGATACAGGTGGTCACTAATCAGGACCTGATAAAGTAAATGAGGTGCTTGTGTAGGAATTTAACAGACACTGGCATGAATTGGTTGTCGTAAGCATAGAGAGGCTGATTTAAAAATAAATTGCAGTGGCCTCTTATTTTTCTGGAGCTCACACAAATGACAAAAAATGAATATGATAATGAGTATGAACAAAATGTATTATAAACAAATTCAAGTATTTACAAGTCTGTGATTATTTAACCATGATGATTTAGACATTGGCTATAGATTGCATGATGCAATCTTGGCTGACTACGTTTAGTAGACAAATGGGTAAAATAGGGTTTTTCTACACTGTTGCTGTAAAGCAGCTCATCCAGCAGGTTTCTCCCTCAGTGGAAAGACTATTAACTGTTTTCACTCCAAAGAGAAGGCTGATGTACATGTAAACGGTTGATTTGATAGAAATGTGTCACATGCAAATATGAAAAAGAGTAGAGAGAAGTTTAAAATCACTCACATTCCGGGCTGCACTGAAAGTCCAGTGATGCCACACTGTGGCTATGAGAATTTAATCTGCTGCATTTATACAGGAAGACCTGCGAAACAGACGGCCAGATTGCTCTCTTCCAGCTGTTAAACAGTGTGTCAAGTGACAAGGTGGTTGAAAAATGAAAGTTAATGAGAGGTTATTTGATGGTTTACCCTTCAAAAGCAACCTTGGATGTTTCTGAAATATGTCACAGCTACAAAAATCAAATTATAAACATCCCTGAAAAATATTCCTAACTAAATCCAGACTACAGCCAAAGGCAAAAGCTGTTTGCAATTCAACATTATTTATGCTCCGGTGTCACTGCATTTCTAATGGCCTTAGGCACTTTGTTAAGCTGCAGTGGGATTTCCCTGTCTGCGAGCAACTGGGAAGAACAACGAGTGTGATTGAGGCTTTAGTTACTATGAACATCCAACGTCCACGTTAATGTCCCTAACACAGACTGAGCTTGTTAACTTGACTTTATAGTTAAGCACCAAACCTAACAACCAAAAAGCTGTTTAAATTATAGCATTGTCTCAGTTAGGGGTCAATGGTCATGGATAATGGAGAAAAGGGAAGTGGCTGTGGTGGGGTGGTCTTTTGTTTAGCAGCATTTGAATATTAAGATGGCTCAATTAGGCCCCTCAAAGGGCACTGATGGAAGTGTAAACATACACAAAGAGTCTTTCAAGCTCTCATTAGAAAAAGAAAGAAAAAAAACTGGCAGCACCAAGAGTACTATCGCACCCTTTCACAGGAGAAGTATGCCGAAATTGTCACATTGTGTATACAGTGTGTGTAACAATAAGCAGAGCCCCTCGCCACAGACGAGAGAGCTCTATGAGATTTCAAACTCGTTAAAGCATTCAAGCGTTCACCACAGGCAGTGACCTAGAAATGAGGAACAATTCAACAACGACAAACACAAGACAATACACTCTCTATCCTGTCAAAATGAAATCCACTCAAATCAGATATGTCAGATTATACAGCACGCCGAGAGAGGACAGCCATTATGAGCACGCAGCTCACTGGAGCTCATTACTGGCGAACGCACTTCGGGTGACCACCTTCGGCTAGTTCTCACTGATGCAACTGTGGAACTGAGTACAGAGTAGGCAGTTCAGAAAGGAGCAGTGGAGAGTGTTCAAATAGCACTGCTGTAACATAATACAATCAGTAATAAGAACTAAACAGGAGCTGCTTTAATTGTAGGCTAATTACATTCTATTTTTTAAACTTTATGAAAGCTTGTCTGGCTGTAATTACATAATGGACTCCAAATAATCTTCCACTGACCTAATAACTCCAGCAGCAGGGAAAAAAATGCAAAATGAGCTTATTGCTTATTAATTATTCATACTGCTTGTACAACTTAAGTGGGCTGTTGTTAATTTGAGCTGATGAATTATTCATCAGAAAAAGTATGTGGGTTTGAATGAAACAAACGTTGAAATGTTTGAAAGTTTCCTCAGACAACACTGTCATGTGTTTGGAGAAGCCTTTCTAACTGCTGCAGCTCAATTAGTGGATAATTTGTGTTTTTTGTGTATTCTGTTCCATACTACTATAAATCACTATGAGTACTATAAACCACATGCTTGGGATTTGCCCCTCGACTCGGGCTGAGCGTTCACCGCATTCTTCTCTATGAATTGGCGTTGCCATGACGATATCTCTTATTCACAATGGTGACGGATAATTAGTTGTTTAGTGCAGTTCCATCCATTTATATGTCACTTTAGAGAAGGTCTAGAGGGAATCTGCATCTCTGAAGCATGTGCTTTTATTATTTAAATGGCTCTGGGTAGTAATGTAGGCACCGAGCAGCAAACTAAAGACTGGCAGCAAGTTTACTTCTCCAACAAGGAATAACTCTCGCTGCTGGATAGCTCTGCTTCATAGTACCACTACCGGACAGAGGCACTGCAACAGCTGTTTTCTTGATGCAGTATTGTAAACTGCTAAAGTTTGACAAGTTGTAAAACTGCTATTGAATGTTTCTCACACTACACTGCATTAAATCTGTTTAACCAGTACAATTTCCCTCTCTTTGAAACCTGTAGTTCGTCAGAGCTCTTCCAGTGCTGACAATATAACTATATGCTCAGAAAAGCACACTGTGATGCCAGGTAATTAATTACAATAAGGATAAATCATCATATTGCTTAAACATTTCCTAAATTATCCATCCATCTTATACTCTTTGTCCAGCACACATGGGCTGGAGACTATCCGAGCTACAGTGGGCGAAGTCACCTCGCAGGACCACATATAGAGACTCACTCTCCCAGTCACACCTAGGGGCCCAACTCACCTAACATGCAAACTCCACACTGAAAGATCCCACGCCCAACCTGGGAATCAAACCCAGGACCTTCTTGTGCGGCAACAGCGGCAACCCTTGCGCCGCCGTGTCGCCCCATTTCCAAATGTAACACATCACAGCACATAAAGCAGCTGAAAATCAGTAAAAGAGCTGGATCAGGTGTGTTGAGGTGGGGAACATCTAAAACTGCGGGCAAGTGGTCCCCAGAAACAGGATTAAGAATGCTGCTCGATACCATAACGATTCCATTACGATGACATATACAAACCACAGCCAGATGCCAAGAAAGAGAAATGACTGAAGACATGAATGATCTTTATGCTCATGCCCTGAACAAACTGTAACAGCATGAGCTGTTCCTCCAGCAAGGCAGAACAGAGTGGTAAAGAAAACTGATAAGCTGAAAACTGAAAACAAGTCAAATTGTTCCTCTGAGGCTAACATAATCAGTACAGACTGTAATTACCCAACTCCAGCTGTCCCAAAAACATTTCCTACATCTTTCCTCATGCTGCCAACCTCCTTATACATGGCTGCCAGTGACGTCACACAGACCTTTTCATTATGGATGTCTGATGTTGCTCTGGGAACCAGCTTGAGACAATAGCCTCTGTGTGCACTTGCTAAATCCTGCATGCTGTTGATGTCATACGGGCCAGATGACCAACGCCTTCACCAAGCATGAACCTTAGGAAGCAAGTCACAACCAAGAAAGTACAAAACACATTATGAACATCCAAATGTTTAGGCTACATGTGAGTTGATCACTTCAAAATGTTCAATCACTTCAATCGGTCATGGTAAACAAAATTAGAGAGCAGCCCTTTACTTTATTTACAGAATTTCTGAGTTCTCCTTTTTTTATAATATAATATAATAACAGCTAGGGCTGTAACCGAATACTGGAATATTTGAATATTCTTTTGGCGGGATGGCATTTGAGTTTTCATTTTGAGATTCGAGCATTCGAAAGAAGAAAAAAAACAAGCTGTCCCATTATTTTTTACCCCCAGGATTTCCAAACCGCATAGATCCACTAAACAGGCACCAATCCGCCTCAAACTTCACAGTAAAATAGACGT
>JBBMFX010375487.1:0-18163 GCA_037832545.1 Rhabdalestes septentrionalis
TATATATTTATATTGCTATACATATTATATATAGCAGACAACATCTCATAGTAACAACTGAATTAGCAATTAGCATTAACTAATTCATTTACAAATATATGAATGTAAAAAGATTTTCTTCAGTGTGTGCATTCAGGAAAGAGACAAGAAAGGAAGTTTAATTTAACTGTGCTGATGCAGTTTTAGGCTTACTGAGAGAACTACGGTACGAACAGTTACATGAGGTAAATAGGCCCATGGCTGAGAAGTAAATAGGAAACACTAAAAAAACACTAAAAAAACTCCTCAGTTCTTTACTGCATGCTAAACTCCTAAAAAAATCCTTCATTTTTAAACACTAGAACACGTATTAGTTCATTAGGAGAATTTTATTAGTTTATATATCAATAGTTGAAGGTAAAGCAACCCTTTATAGTCACATGTGAACACATCACAGCACACAGTGTGAACAATGTGAAATTTTTCTCTGTATCTAACCCATTCACCAAGTGAAACAGGGGCTGCCACCAATGTGTGGCGCCCTGGGAGCAGTGTGTGGGGATGGGACAATACTCAAGGGAACATCTGTGATGACACTATCAGGTGGGATTTGGGCCCACAACCTTCTGATCGCAGGGTCAACACCCTAACCACTAGGCCACCCAGCTGCCCCTGTCATTTCTAATTTGATTAATTATCCCTTTAAATGCATATATTTTTAGTTCATATACCCATTACAGAAACTATTATCAAATATTGTTTGACGTATTTTGAACAGATTTTACAAAGAATCAAATAGAAATACAATGCTTAACATCCATAATGATTGACATTTTGAGACTGGGATGCCCTCTTTGATTTTCCACAAACATGCTCTAATGCAGAAGTTGATAAAAAGTAAACAATGCTTCATATATTTACTTTCCCTGAGGCTGGGTTCAGTCAGTGAGTGATGGCAGCTATAATGCTGAACCAAGCTCCATGTTGCTCCTTGCTGCTTGTATTGATCGCATGGGAAAGTTCCAATGAGCATCTCTGAGTTTGCTTATATTGAAGATGTTGACCTTGGAGAAAGATTGACCATGACATTCTCTCAAGCTGTATATATTTTAAATTTCAACGTCGCACTGAGACACCCACACCAGTTCGTTGTGAAACTGCTGTATGTTTTGCCTGTTCACAAGAACAATCACATCATACAAAGGACAAGATCACACCTTCACACACCTCCACAAACACTAGATAAGCCTGTCACTTTCCAATTGTTCCTTACAGAATGGAAAGATGGTCGATAGAAAGAAACCGGATTTCTATCTTTTGCTGATTAGGTCACGCATGGTTTGTGCACCGTCAGATAAGGCTTACCATTTAAATCGAAAAATTAGTCCATCTCAATCTGGTCGTCTCTTCTCTTCATCAGAGTTTGAAGGCACAAATTTGTTGCCAACAAAACCCCCAGTTTTTACACATCCATATCCAAAATATCTTCTTTTTTTTTTGTATAATTCGCTCGTAACGGTGAATTTAATGTGTTGAGAAACGAATTGCTTTTCGGTCATTTAAGGTGAGTGCATGACAAATTCAAGTATTTTATATGCAACGTTCTCCCTCTGCCCTCTTCATCAGCCTTTTACCTCCAGCACTTTAACACTTCACATAAAGATCCTGTCATAAACTAACACTCACACCCACACACACTTCCATCAGAGATCTCTATACCTAATGTGCTGTCAGATGTATTAGCAAGCTGTCACTGAGGACTGAATAGAGAATGGTACCATTTAGTTATTAAAAGGTTTATGCACTCGTACAAATTCACATTGCTGCATTTCCACTGAGAGCTACAGTGACAGCTTCCTAAAATCACGACATTCGACATATTTGGAAATTAACAGAGACATTGGGATTCTGATATTCCAGCATTTTCATGCTTCTCCAAGAATGTCCATGCTTCTGATGGACATGGCCCTATTTAACACTCTGTGTGAGTTATGTCCATCGGGTCAGAGGGGGGGGTTAGTGGGTTGATTGGAGAATTAACAATAAGATTTTTACCAATGGGCTCTGCTCTATAAGTGCCACTCTAGTCCCTGCTTGCAGAATATCAGCAATGCCAATGGAAACCTTTCTGGGTCTTTGAGTTTTGAATTTTGCCAATGCCTTTGCAATTATGTCTTTTTAATCCGTGAATCAGCAAGGAAGTCTTCTCAGCAATGGCAACATTTGGTAACATAATAGTGTAACTATTGTTATAGTAATGTACAATTAAATTACATCACTTGGCCCACAGAGTCTAATTGTGAATCTATAAACCTGGAGTTGGCAAGTAAACCTTCAGTGATTGTATGCATGAAAAGTATTAAAAGTCGGCATTATAAAGCAGTAGAAATGTCTAAATGCTGAATGGTTGAAAAGTAAAATCCTTCCCCACGGAAAAGCTCTACAATACACACACCAGAGATGCGCGCTACAGGAGGCTCACGCTGGGAAATTGGTTCGGAGGCTCCAATTATATTTTAAATTACATTCAAATTAAGAATAATGGAAAGTTCCCCCCCTGCTTAAAGACTATAGTGGGCCTGGGGGAGAGAATTAAATAAACTTAGCTGTGGGACAACTCTAAATGAAGTAATGAAGAATCCCCAAAAGGTGTGGGCTGGTTCTATACGCATACAAATCCAAGCGTCCGCTCCCTTAACATTTCCAAATGATGGTTTTATTAGTGTACACACAAGGGACAAGGGATTATTAATGCCTTTGCTACTTTAATTAGCATATAAGATCAATTAGAAGCCAAGGATTGAATTTAACCATAAGGAAATGAATCAAACGAACTCAGTGCATTGAAGACATGAATCCAATATATGCAACTGTTGTCTCTCGGTCTCCCTCTCTCCCCCAGTTTTCAATACTCACCTACCTGTAATGTTGAATATAATACATCAGAATCAGACTGCACTTTTACAAAGAACTGAGCCACTTGATGGCTTTTCTCCTTTCACATGTTGGAGAAAAAAAATCTAAATGGATTTTTGAACCACACTCCTGCTACACACAACTTGTCAAAGTGGCATGCGGTTACTTGGAGCGTACGCCATGAATGGGGGGTTGTGCAATGTGCGCATAAGCGGCATAAGTGCTGACTGGTTTCTGGTCAGCACAGCACACCTACAGATTACCGCCTGGATATCTTCAATAGAGCAGTTGTCTGTAACACACAAATGGAAGCACTTCGGCTCGGATTAGACAGCAGCCCTGCTTCATAAAGATTCAATATGCACACTTTCAGAAATGTTATTCCAAGTTTAAGCTTCAGAAGATTCCGATCTGCCACTCGCAGCATTTCGAAAAACTGCAGTGCAAACCAAAAGAAGAAACCAGTCATTTGGAACGTTTCCGAACGGACACATTGTTCCTTTTTTAATTGCCATAAACACTTCTGAAATTTTCATACATACATCAAAAGTACCACAATGAAGGTTCGAGATATTCCTCAGGTTTACATGTGCTTTCAGAGGATTCCAGTTGCATTCCCTGTCCAAGAACATTGTAAATGCAAATAAATACTGTGTTTACCATATAAAACACTACTTAAAACAATTGTTTTATGATATCCAAAAGCAAGAAAGAACACGCAAAACTGCTATTTTTGTGTGATTCGCTCCTCTTTTCCTGTTCCACAAGTAGTGTGTCCAACACTTCCGATCAATTATTCATACCTTTGTTACACCATTTCTTTGTGACTCGAGGGAAAAACAAAGAGACTTGCGAGGAATTCCCAATCCCAACTCATTAATTAATTTTTTTGAGGATCTAGGAGTTTTGCAAGAGTCAACAGAAAAAAAAAAAATTACCACATCCAATGTGCATATCAGCTTGCTCATTGTGAACTGAAGTTAGGGCTTCAAGGCTCTTTTACTTTACTGTGTTCTGCGGGTGAGGTACTCAAGGGCAACGCTTATCAAATTGAGTAGCAAGCAACTGGTGGGCCACGGCAAGGGTTTTTTATTTTTCCCACGCAAGCGCAGTTAAATGAAACTCAGCTCCCTCACATCGGCCGTGAATTGAAAAAGGTCCTTAGATTTGAAACACCAGAGCAAAAGAAATATAAATAATTCACAGAACCAGAGCAGAGAAGAAACAGCAGAGGGTGTGCTTTAAACTGAACGCCAGCAAAACCTAAGTGAATAGCAGAACAGGGCTCAACAAGACAGTCTGCGAAGGAAGGACACACTGGGATTGGCTGCGGCGCCGAGTGGTTCAGACATATAACTGAGATGTGTATATGATTAAAGACCCTCATGTCCAAGGCCGCTCCTGCTAAACTCTCACGCTGCTCACAAAGCAATGCTTGTATTTTTCTGTCCACTGCTGTGAATAAAACGAATGAAAGCTGGGAAAAGCTCTGAGTGGATTATGCATAAAAGATCAATCAACAACTTCATCTCTGTATACGTACCGAAGTTGTATTAGGCTTTTCCATGCTTCGGTTGTTTTTTGCCTCATGAGATGTGTGTTCTGTTTCCTCTGCTAATAGATTCATTAAAAAATCCTTGATTATTTAATGAATATCTTATTCAACTTCAGGCCACCTACAGTTTTAGATCATTGAGCACAGAGAAAGCAGCAGTTTGTTCGGAGTTCACAGAACAGGTTATTGGGAGCAGTCCAAGCAAGCTGCTACTTGATAAATAAAGGCAAAAATTAATAATTGAATTGGATTTTATCAACAAAGGACAGCATGATTTATAGACCCACGTCTGAAATTCCTGATGGAAGGGAAATTTTCTGCCAGGAGAATAAAACGGTCTGTTATTATTTCATTACGATTGTGGCAATTCAATGTATTCTGCTGCATATTAAACCGAACCAATGTCCCTTGAAATCACATCTTGGGGAAACAGATTTTCAGAAGTCCGTTACTGTATATTACTCAAAGCAGACTGGCTTTGCTAATGTCTCTTCTTTTAAAATACATATGGCTCTGGAGAGAAAAAGGCCAGTTGTAGGCAAACCTTCTGCTACACATTCATACATCTTTAGTTTTACGAAGCATGCTATTACATTTTCTAAAAAAGTTTCAACCCTCACCAACCAGCCTGCTGTGAGATGACGACAATTCACAGCTGAATTTCCAGAGGAGAAAGAAAACCACTTGGGACTTAATCAGTTATTGTACCACCTGGATTTTAAAAAAGGCTATTATTTACTGTTAAAACACAAAACCTGAATCATTAAATTCCACCATTTACAAAGCAGCATTATTAGTAAAAATATAAATATAATTCATTATTAATATAAATAAATCAAAAATGCACCAGCATGACATTTAAAATCACATCTGCATCAGAGAATCTGCTTTCATACAGAACGTGTATGGAATGCATATTGCCAATATTGGCGGAAGCAGTGCAGGACAATCAATCAGCCTAAAGCTCCACAATATAAATGGCTCTGATGTCACTGTGTTCTGGTTCTGTAACAATGACATCCGTGTGTCATTGCGGATCCTTGTGCCTTTTCATATCCCGCTGGTAATTTTCCAAAGATGATTAAAATGCTACCTCATGCTTCATAATTTCCAATGTGTTTTAGTTCTCAATTAGTGGTTAGTTGCTTCTCGTTATGATATTATTACAAAACACCAAAAGAGATCTCTCACTAGTCCCACAGAAATATTAAGAAATAAATGTGTATTTCCAGTAATGATGCAGATGATCATTTCTCTTAGATGAGAAGGTGGTACGCGTGTTATTATGTAAAACACCGTCCATGTAGTAATAATGTGAAATGTTAATATCATTGGACATGCAATTCCCAAACAAAACATCTAGGAATTTCAAGATTAAAGATTGGTTCTGAAACAGTGCATGTCGAATAAAGATTAAAAAGGTGACTCCTGGAGTTAGGAGGCCTGAGCAACTTTCGATCCTCAGTAGAGCTTTAGACTGAAAGTTGGAAAACACACTGTTTTTGTGTAGGAGAACCATTATTCTCTTTCTGTTCAAATAAAGGCCATTATTTAAAGCAGACACCTCTTCCAGCCCGACCACACACACACACACACACACACACACACACACTATTCTGAAGAGACTGTATGGTGGTATGAGAGGCTGTACCTGACATTTCAAGCATAACTTTGAGATGATTGCATCTTGGAAAAGAGAAGATGCTTTACGCGATCAAGCACACTTTGAGGTCAGCCATCATTTCAAGAATCATCTTAACTGTGTTGTTCAAACAGCAAGTATACACAGAGTTTCCAGTTTGTTAGGCAAATCTACTTCGCCAAATACCTTATATAGGTGTATTTCCTACAGACAGCTATCTTGTAACTGTAAATAACAAGAGATTACAGACTACAGCTCATCTATTTCCAGTACAGTTTGTGTCAGGCGTTCTCTGTAGTCCCCAGTTTCTGACTGGTTAGTTGACTGATATGTTTGTTCAGTGGAGTATTCTTACCCACTGCAGCCCTGCTGCTTCTATTCCATTTGTAACCCTCACGAGCATGCCGCTATCATGTTGCCAGATATCATGTTGTCAGGTATCTTGTCAGAGGTGGTCCATTTCCCCTGATGGACAGGATGGTGAATGGCTGATAAATGTGCAGCAACAGATGGGCTACAGTCAGTAATTGTAAACCTACTAGAAGTCCACCCATGCGGCAGGTGCATCTAATAAACTGGAGAGTCAGTGTATCCATCAGTGAGGCACAGATAACTCACTCTTCTGTACTATTCCACAATCTTTAGCAAATTCGCCATCAGGACCAGTGCCGGTGCCGTGTTTGAATCAGCATACAGATTCTGAAGAAATGATGGAAGTCAATCATTGAGTATCTGTTCCAGAATGGACAGGAGGTTCTTCAAGCCATAAATGTAGCCCTCATCTGGACTATCACTAGGAAAGACATGGGCAAAATCAATCATCCTGACCTCTACATCCTCACGCGCTCCATCTCCATCTCCTCTTCCATCTTTCCACCTTCCTTTCACCAAGCCTGCGTTCTCGTCCTCAGGCACTCTTGTCCTTTTGGTGTCTTCCTCATCCTTTAACGAGTTGCCATTAGGTTGTTGCGGGTGATAATGTGGAGAGTGAGGCCAGGTCCCATTTTCTTGCCTGGCATGGTGAATGTCCTGGGGAAGGTCACTACAGTTTATCCAGCCACAGGCATCCCTCTGAGAGGCTAAACTGCAGCACTGATCCCGAGGCTTGCAGTTGGCGAGGTGAATGTTATTATTGCACTCTGGCTCACCTTGCCCACATTCCTGTCCGGTCTGGGCTTTCTCACTCCACTTGGTTCCGTTGGATAAGCGAGGCGAGCCCTCGTACACAAACAGCAGGGAGCTGGCAAAGAAGTGTAGCTGCCTCTGACCCTTAAACCAGCCCAGGATGTCACGGATTTTACAAATGCTAAGAGAAACAGCGTCCTTCCTTAACTCCTCTCCGTTATGGAAAAATTGAGTTAAGCCTGTAAAAAGAGGAGCATTTTGATACCTGTTTGTAAAAACAGCTTTGACCAAGTTTTGTCTTGTATTGTAATTCTTTCTTTCTTTTTGCATTTAAAGAACTTCATAAAAGTTGAATTCGTACCACTTTTCAGGGTATCTTTCCTCAGACTGCGTCCATAGAACTGGTCATGGCTGATATAAGTCCCTGAATTTACTTGGTATACCTGAACAGGAGACAGGGAACATGAAGAATTTTAAAGAACAGGAAGAAAGGAAAAAATGCACATAGTATAAATATTTTCATGATTTATCACGCCATCATACACATCCCATTTATAACAGCAGAGATTTTTTTTTTAACTTATTCTAAGATTTTTACATATACAAAAGAAATACTATATTTGTAACTGCATTAAGTGCACCAGTGAGATGCGGCACCTTTGAGTTTCCTCTCTTTCAATGCTGCTGAAAATAGCAATTTAAGGGCTAATATCGCCCCCTTTTGGGCAATCTAAAGACTGACAAGTACAGAATCTCATGATTAAGTGGTAAAAACAGAAGCAATTAAAATAATTGGTTTAAAAAAAAGAAAGAAGCAATTGTAATAAACAGAAACCAGATGGGAATTGAACCTATTGGGTTGAGGGAAAGAGAAAGAAAAGGGACTAGGCACAGAAGCAGTAACAGAGGTGGATAAGGAGGGAGAGTGGAAATGTCCTGGGATAGTTGAGAACATTTCATCTACTGAGAAAACCTAATTAGATGCTAAAAGAAAATTTCAAAAAGACTGTAGGAACAGAGTCAGTGTGTGTGTCTGTGTGTGTATGTCTAGGGATTTAAGTGCAATGAGAAAAAATACAGCACAAAGCCAAGAAGAGACATTGCTCTCATTCTCTAGAGACAGGGGAGAGGACAGTGAGGATAAGTGACAAAAACACACCACCAGATCTCTATCAAAAGCAGCCAAAACTCTTTTTCATCAGTTAGAACACCAGATCCTTCATCTCAGCAAAAATGACACCAAAAGTATTTTTTCACCCAATACAATTTCAATATATTCCTAAACCATTAAAAGATGATGATGTACATCTTTATGAAACGTTTCATTTTCACCTGTTTTCAGGCAGTATTTATTTCAAACTGTGGGATAGACTGCCCTCTAGTGCCTACATAACAAACTTTATGAAATTAAAGCAATATACATGATATGTAATAGACTGAAGGCCTGTCCAGCATTTGTACTGAGATCCTTTGTCAGTTTCTCACAAGATCTAATTATTGATAATAATGTTCCAATCATAAAAATGTACACAATGTGGACAAAAGTCTCTTTAACTTTTTAATTCACATGCCCCTTTACTTCCAGTGGAAGGCAATCGTAATGTTTCAGCAAGATATTTTGGACAATGCCAAATTTGTGAACACAGTTTGGGGAAGACCTTTTTCTATTCCAGCATGACTGTGTCCCAGTACACAAACAAGGACCATAAAATGTATGACCTTCAGTGGCTAGGCTGGTTTCGTCAATACAGACAACGACAGGAAATCAGTCAATATCAATGTTGCCTCTTACCTCTTTAGAGAAAACTTCAGTGAGTTACCTCACATCTACACTCAGAGTAAGGCTAGGCGAAGAGGCAAATTTCAGCTGTGTGGTGTGGCATTATCTCTAGCATGTATTGATCGCTTACTCGCCACATCTATCATTTCGTGGAGGTTTTCCCAACGTCTCTTATCGAAACAAGTCCGGTAATTAACGCGGTTGCTAGAAAAGGCCTTGACGTATCGATCAGGCCTCTCCAGTAAAGTTGGAGGGAGGTTGGGCAGGAGTGAGTGGACTTTTACATCTCTTGGCTTTAACACCTGTCTGGCACATTTTTTGGCTCTCAGTGGTAGATTTACGATATCATCAGGTACAGACACAACAATAGTACCTTTCGGCTAGTGGATAAACAGCCTGAAGGCAAAGACTGCAAAGTGCCTGAGTGAGATCATGCTACACAATACAAAGTAAAATAGTTAGAGTAGTATAGTTCACTCATAAATCACATTTAAGTGTTTCACAGCACGAAACTGTTCTTTGCATTTATCCCATATAACCAAATTAAGCAGCCTTCCTCAACGGTACCTCATAGATGCCATTAGGATTTGAACCCATGAACTTCTGATAGCAAGGGCAACTCCCTAACCACTATGGCACCTGCTGTTTGCTAGGAAACCTACAAACAGAAAAAACCCATCTCCAAGAAACTCCAGCCAATCACTACAAATCACTTATGTGACTCTTCTTTGATTTCAAATATGTTTCTGAAACATCTGTGTGGCAGATTTCTAGATCTATCTTCAATCAAAAAGATAGAAGACTGACCTTAAATGACTGGAAGAAACTCCTAGGTGTGGGCAAACTTTTTTTTAAAGGTGTGTGTACTTTTTTTAAGTACACTGTGGTCTGACAGAGCTTGAGGTTTGAAAATATGTCTTGTTTTTATCTCTAGCTCTGTTTACACCTGGCAGTAACAAGCATCTTGTGTGGCCTGATCGTAAGTGGACAGAGTGACACAATATCGAAAGCATTAGGGGGCACATGTTTTTCAGGAGTTGGACAGGGCTCTTTACTTCCAGGTCTGACCTCCTTAATGCTCTACAGAACGAATGGGCATATATTCCCACAGAAACACGCCAAAATCTTGTGGATCCTGTTGTTGTAAGGGTCAGGCTTCCCTATACTTTTATCTACATAGTGTACACACAACTGCAAAAGGGATCTCATAGAGAACTTGTTATCTGTGTGTTTAAATCTACCTCCTGAGGCAGCCAGGCACACATATGACCACATTTGTACTATGAACCACACTTACTTGGAGAAACATGAGCAATCGAGACACCAAATGCCACAGTTCTACATCACTGTCCACTTGCGAAGAGTTTTCAAAAATATTATTAAGATCATATTAACTAGTATGGATTTCGTTCAGTGTGATGAACAACAACTATACCACCAAAGAATCAACAATGTCCTTCTAAAGCAATGAGCCACAGGAGGCTGTTATTTAATTTATCACAACCAAACCTCTACGGTGTGAACTCACCCTGAAACTTGATTCTGGAGTTCCGCATTACAGCTATGAGTCCAGTATAGCTCAGAAGAAATTGACACTAGTGTCCCATCAATGAACACAGTGCAAACTGCATGAATATGTAGACATATATGTCTTAAATTGCAAATTGATAGGGGTCAAATTGACTTCCTTATGTTGTTTCTGACATTGTATGACATAACTTTATCTATAGAAACAGAGAGAATCGCAAACAAAATTCCAGCAAGGCTGCAACTACTGCAACTTCTTTAGTTGTCATGTGCTTTATCTGCATTCCTTACTCAGTGTAGCTCCTGTGAAAAACCAAAAGGAAAACTGCATCTCTAAAATGTGTGAAGTATATCATACTGGTCGGTCTCTTAGATCTGCAGGAGCTGGTCAGCTAGTGGTAAAAAGAGCTGAACCTAAACATGGACGGACAGTGTTTAGTCACTACGCTCCTCACTGCTGGAACTGCATATAAATATCATGTCTACATTCACTGTAGCTATAAAAAGCTGCCAAAAACGGCACAATCCTCATTCACCTTCTTTTATTGACTTCCTATATATTATTTTATTTCTTCTATTCTATCATTGTATTCTATTTTATTTATTGTATTTTTTTAAATTATGTTCCTGAATTGCCTATTATTATACACTGTGTATAATAATAGGCAATATAAATAAACTTGATTTGGCTGATGGAGTGCATTTAGAATAAAGGGGAAATTGTGTAATTTAGTCTTTTGTTACTTTATTGATGTAATAGAGAGGAAGTAATTACATACACACACAAAAACACACACCCACACACACAAAAACTCACACAGTCTTACCCTCATTCCCAGAACCAGGAAGCCAACTTCCTCCATTGGAGGATACTTTCTGATTTGCTCTTCACGTTTCTCTCGTGAGGCTAACGGGTCATAGCTCTGCCTCCCAATCTTCACATCCATGATACACGGAACTGCAAATCCCCGCGTCACATCCTCCAGCTTCAGATACACATCTGAGGCAGAGAGCACATACAGAGGGAAGGCTTTTTGTACACATTCAGCACAATAACAGAATCATGTTTGGGTTTAACTACGAACAAAACTAATACGTGTATCCATGCTAAACAATCCAATGCATTGTTCCCATGCTAATATCCCATTCTAGCTAAATTCTATTTAAGTTGGGGAGTTTTGCCACATAATATTGAGCAGGCAGCTAATGACGGCTCTCCACAGAGCTTGACTGTGTTGTTGTAAGTTGATTGAACCTAGGCCGGCTGGAAACAATATGCTGACGTTATCATCTTTATACAACAAAAACCTTTACTTGACCTTTCCTGAGAGGGTGACCTTTCACGTATACACGTTTGAAATGAATAGCCCCCACAAAGTTTGAATATTTTGCCCAAGAAATGCAGATTCTCCTTAGGGTGAGTGGGATTACTGCCCATGGTTTATAAAGCCGGTCAAAGGTTGCAACAGATTCTATGATAGGAAGCGTTTGTGGGTGAAGACGTGAGTTGACTGCAGAGTCCTAACATCTTGAACACAGTGCATAACTTTCAGTGTCATCAGATGGTCGTTCTGTTCATGCTACACAACCCACAGGAATCGTGAAGTTGTTGTGGTTTGCAAGAGATCGACCAATATATCGATTTACCGATATTTTTCCCGATATTTAAGCATTTTATCATAATCGGTTATCGGTTTTGTAATATCGGGGTTTACCGATAAACACCGCCATCTGGTGGGCGTTTTGAGAATTACGCACATGATCGCCATTGCAGCAGACGTCTGAGGGGAAACTGCGTGCAAAGGTAAAGTATACTTACTTGCTTTCCTATTTAACTTTATTAAACATAACAGCTATTAATGCACACATTAGATGTGTTACATAAATGACTGATATGTAGTTTATGCAGCTTGTAGATTTGTAGTTCATGCACCATTGAAGACTTTATTAACAGTTTAATTTTTTTTCAGACCACTAGTTTTAATTTATATGCAATGAGGGAGTGATTATTATACATAAAACAGTTTTTTCAATTCAGTGGTGTTGTAATAATTATCTCAAAAACAGAAGTATATTAGTAAATAAATATCGGTTCTGAATACCGGTTATCAGGCACATAAAAATGCAAATAATTGGTAGCGGTAGCGGTAATAAAAAATCAATATCTGTCGATCACTAGTTTGCACACTGGATGATTGGTCAGTGATGGGAGTCTCATATAACAAGACCTTTTACCAGAAATCATTTATGATCTTTATGGACTTCTACGTTTTGTCACAAAAACACACATGAGGAGGAACAGAGGCAATACCACGTGTAAGACTTAACAGAACAATGTGTGAGATGCGTCCATTTCTTTTTTTTTCTCCCACCGTGAAGGGAAGCAAGAAGCAAGTGAACATGTTTTTGCTCTGATTTGCAGTGCATGAAAAAATATGAATCTGATAAACAAACTCATCCCTGGTTTTCCCCTAACCCTTTTTTGCAATCTTATTGTCCATAGCTTTTTTTTTTTTTTTTTTACAGGATTTGGACACACTAAATGGTCCAGATGTTTAACATGCTATCTATTGGGCGTCTGTGAGGCATCGACATATTTGAACAATTCACACATTGGGATCGAGGGCCCTTTTGAGAGTCATGAGCGAATTGATTTGCTTCTGAGGTGGGGCTTTTGTCTGCAATTTCTGAAAACTCGTAGTGAGTGGTGTTGAATTTGGCTTAAGCGGAACCAGTCACAAATGACAGAAGATTCAAACAGGCCTCATTTTATACAACCGTGACTCGTTTTAAAGTGATTTTTGTTTGACATTTAACATGAAAGTCAACTGGAGGCTGTTAGGATAGTGCAACTGCAGAGGGTTGGGCTGAAGTTGATCTGCGGTGGCCCTCTGATAAGAGTCTATCACACACCGATTCTTTACAGTCATGTCAACAGTCACTGACAAGCCGGTTCTCAGCATGCTCAACTGATTAGAGTCAGAGAGAAAAAGCGCTTTATAATGTTTGCCCTACCTGAGATGGTCACGACTGGTTTAAAGTCTACAGTTATCACAGTGAAACAGTTATCCTTTAAACCACCTTATATCTGTAACTACCATATAACGGCAGTCCAGTTAAGCACACAAACACCTCCTCAGGACGGAGACGTATACATCACCCGTCAGCTCACAGACCTGGCAGGAAATAAACTCCGGGTTCAGTGTCGCTCTTCCATAAACCAAATGGTGTGGCTCGAAGGCTCGTAAACAGCCTGCAGCCATTTCTCATATAAAACAAGGCTACCAGCACCGCCTCTGGTCTCTGCATGCTTCAATGGAAGACACAATCATTCCATATGAAGTAGGTACATTCCACTGAAAAGATCCACCAATGTCAAACAATCATTAACAAGTTAACCAGTTATTTATGGAGGAATAACTCCCTCAATTCTGCAATCATTAATCACATACTGACAATTGTATATTTGACTAAGTTTAGCCAAGGGAGATTAAAAAGTAGTAGCATGGATAAGTAAACTGGTCTTGATTCCAGACATAGAACTATATAATGAATTTACAACTGTATATAAAGCTGACAAAAACAGGTTCTTACTGTTTGGTGATTCCGATGATGCCCATGTTCCATAGTACTTGGGCAGGTGGTGTTGTAGGGTCAGTAGCTGTGGGTCTGTACAGTCTTGAGCATACACCTAAAGAAGACAGGACAGTCATGAATGAGTTGATGAGATGTGGGATAACTTACAAAAGAAAAAGTAAAGGCAGACTATAAAGGCCAGATCACACATGCATGTAAATCTGAAATTTTCTAGACATTACCCAGAGGACCTTTTAGGTTTAGACCAGACATTAAACGGCCTTTACCCTTTTACCTTTCCAGCTCTGTAGTACAAAGTTTTTGTACTGAACAAATGAGTTAATGTGTGAGTGCAGGAGGTCATTTTCAAGACAACGAGATCCAGAAACTTGGTAGTAAACAGCAAGGAGGAAATCTTCAGAAAAATGGACCAAACACCATAACTCTTTATAACCAATTTATGAACTGGATGTGTGACTTCATCATGACCTGCCTCCTTCACACTCAACCCAGACACCACCCCTTGCCAAAACCACACAGCGCAATTCCAGTAGGTGAGAAATGTGGTGTGGAAATCTCCTGCCGTGTATTACATGTGTGAAAGAGCAACTCCTTGACCTGATTCTCTGGACACTGTCCTGAGTTCAAGTGTGAACATCAGGTGACGCAGGATTGATACGGTGTTTTTAGACCTGTATGATTGTTGGTCCTTTTTAAAGCATGTCAAGGGATACAGATTTGTCTTTTTTTCAGTGAAATGTGTTACCTGTCTGTAGAAGTGCATTTCACGAAGGCCTCTGGGTGGAGGCTGCAGCTCTTTCAGCACTGTGCCATCCGGATGCTGAAGGATACCTGGAAAAGTAATCACACCAATACAGGATCAAACTTCAAAAACTCTGCTGATGCAACCAATCTGACCATATACTGACCAACAGCTCACATAAGACTGAAAGAGAGACTACTGTAACTGAATGATAAAAAAAGAAAAGAACAGTTGAATGTTTTTTTTTATGTTGACCACATTTTTTGTTTGCATCAAACAGTTCAAGCACTTAATTCTCAATAGACATATTTGCACAATGCTTGATTCATTAAAAGAATCACACTGTCTTTCAAAAGCGAGTGGAAAATATAAAGCAAATAAAATGTATAATTCCAGAGGACCTGACTGAAACCCCTGGCCTACATAAAGTGCTGAAGGATGCGATGAACAACAAGGGGAAAACTTGATATTAATTTTGCTGCACTTTCACTTTGGGGTGATCTAAGAATTTCCTCAAGCAACCAAGTGAAGCATGCAGATTAATCCTGGTCCCAAAGCCGATATGTGCATTGTTAGCTGTGGCCAATGGCCTTTTCTGCTGCTTGTTCAAACATTCAAATGTTGAACAGCCACAATCAGATAGCCAGCTCTCACAGCAATCTCATTCTAAGGGCTTTCTGGGACACCCAAGTCGGAAAACAAGCCACTCACACATTCTCTCTTCAGAAATGATCAAATAGATGATGGACTGATATCAGCTACTGCATGATGTGATGCATTAATTCAGACATGCATGATCTATAAGTATTTCATTCCCATCTTACAGAAAAAAAACCCTGAAATGAATATGTAATATATATATATATATAAATAAATAACAGCTTGTGTCTAAGGTCAAAGTAAAAGCAGCTATGCCCACACACACCCCCACAAAATAACCCTGACCAAAAGTACAAAAGGGTAAAATGAAAAGTACTGGAACTCCAGTACAACTTCTAAGAAGGTGCATACAATCTTCTTGATTGTAAATACAGCATTACATGATTAAGAAACACCCAGGTGTGAAAAAATAGCAGTGGGTGTGTGTGGTCATTTCCAAGCTGCACTTCCTCCTTTACTGCGAAAAAATTTAAATAATCAGATAAAATCGCACGTAATAAAATGAAGAGCAAATAACTTTCCAGTTTTCCCGCAGGTCTCGCCCTCAAATATTTAACAGAATGTCATCACCTGCAGGACAGTAACTCCACACTTACCTGACCATCACACCAACTAACATATCTAAGAATTTAAACATGTAAACATATCAATAGATAATTACTACTATTATTATTAGTTTTACCTTATTGCTTTTCATTATTATTATCATTAGTCCTGTAACTGTATGCCACAAGAATTCATCATTAAAATTACTTTATTACTCTTTTCCATTGTTATCACAATCAATAACCCTATCACCCTTTCACACAGGATGGTCAGCTTTTAAATGTCACATTATTTAAAGCATTATAGACAACTATGCAACACTTTTCCTGAAACAGTCCTGCGTTAAATTTGATTGAACTGACCCACTTTATCGATGCCATACTTGTGTCCAGCCACCTGATGAGGCAGGGGGACGCATCCACTGGCTCTGGGTTCGGTTCGGCCAGGGACCCCGTCCACAGCACCGTCCGCTCCCAGTCTGCCCATAGCCAGAGATGAGTGTACCTCTCGGTCTCCTGCAGCCATGCTGACCTTTGTCCGTCATGCCACAGAGTCGCTCCCCAGCTGAACGCCTGCTGCTACGAGAAGTTTCAGGATAAGGAGAAGAAACGCTAAGGTCAAACAATTATATGGACCACTATATGGACCATGTGATTAAACCCCTTCAGATGTATTGCACTAGAAGCTCTCCAAGCTCTAAAGTCCACTGGCCACCTCCCAGTTCATCGAAACCACCCATCAACACCTCTCTCTGAAGTTCTTTCAGAAACTCGTCAGTCTTCTTTTCTCTCACTGGCTCAGTCCAAGTGCCTGGCTGGTGTTCTGCTCCAGGATCATACAGAAGCCCCCGTTGATCCTCATGGAGCCCCTGCTGAAGAGACCCAGAGCTCACATAAGGAGCATGAGGAGGAAGTATCAGCCCTCACCAGCTGTCACGAGGAAGTGGGCGGAAAAGCTGCAGCTCTTTCACAGAGTCCTCAGAGTCCAGTTCAGAGAATGGTGACATTTATAGTTTATTAGCTGAACACAGAAGGTCTTTTCTTTTGGGGGGTTCACCCCCTTGTAAGATTCAGGACAGAGGAAGCGATACCAGACCTAGAGCTGAGCCGTTGTTGACACTCAGTATCGATGTGGGCATCAGTGCTCAACCAACTTACGCAGAAGAGCTGCAGCTGAAGACTGAGGGAATTTAAACGCTAGGAAACTAATACACAATTTACATTTATTTATTATTCATTTATTAAAAGAAGAATCCCAGAGTAACCGCATAACTATAAGCACACGTGCACGGTTCTTGTAAAATACTGTATAATTATTTTAAAAATCTATTTGTATTCTGTAATTCCGGAATTTTAAAAATAAGAAGAAATAAGATCAGAAATGCGTGGTGTATTTATATATTACAGAATACAAATAGATTTTTTAAAAATTAATAAATCAAATTTAAATGAAGATCTAATGTCTATTACAATACTAACTTGGGAAAAAGACAAATCTGACTCGTGTATTATATAATGGATTAGGAGGAAAACTATATAATTATAAGCTTATGTGCACTTTTCTTATAAAACTTTAAATTATTCTATGTAATTCTATCATTTTAAATTAAGGTTACTTATCAGTTTTAGAACATATATGTATATTTACATCTTTAGATATAACCGTTTATATGTACACACAAATAAACACCACATTTTTTCTCATATATTTTTTGTTTTAAAATTTGCACCATTTCTGACCTTATTTTAAAGCTCCAGAAGTGCATAGAATAATGAAAGAATAAATTGCTATTTGACATGGTCGACTGCAGTAAGCCCCCCTAATCTATTCCTATGACATTTATCATTCAAATTTGAATGGAGGTCTATGTTCTCTGGGGTTTTCTGTTCAGGTGGTAAATTAAAAAGTGCATCCGATCTGCATTGACGTGCCTTAACTCTAGAGTGAAATAAGAATAAGAAACATTTTGTTCTACAGCTCTATTGCTATTGTGGCTTCATCATATTTGAAGATGTACTGTAAATAAACACCAGCTGAAGAGTTTAGTCTGCTTTGTTCTTCAGTACCAATGAATGAATGATTTACAAGGACAAA